>JAJIBD010004223.1:0-26428 GCA_021461705.1 Cryptotis parvus | reverse complement strand
AGAGAAAGAGAGAGAAATGAAAGAAATATTCCTTGCCCACTGAAAGGGTAAATCAAAGTAGAAGATGGGATGGCTGAGAATGGGAAATGTCTTTGTTCCCAGGAAAACATCAGGGAACCACTGGGTTCCATGCCTAGAGAAGCCCAGCAACAAAGCTTCAGACTAGGAAAGTGTCCACTGGATAGAAAATGGATATGGACAAGATCAGACCATTGTACAGTGGAAAAAAAGGACCTACAAGGGACAGGACTTAGGACATCAGACACTGAATCAAGCATCAAGAGACATGACACGGGACATTGTACATGGGCCTTCTAGAGGGGACTGAGGTGGGAAAGGGCCCCAGCTCCAGCCCCATGGAAGCCTGGTGAGCGTAGTCAACAGGAGTGCATACCTGGGCTTGCAATCAGCTTTTCTCGTGGGTGGGGCTCTGTGGAGTCTGGACCTTGAAAACAGCTGTGATTGTGGTGTATGACTGTTTTCTGACTTCTGAGGGTTTATAGGGGTGGCATGAGAGGACCCGAACCTGTCCCCTCTTCAGGACACCTCATGGTTGGCTGTGCACCGTGAGAGCTGGCAGGAGCTCTTCCATGTCCGTGTGCATACATGGGTAGCTTGGGTAGAGAGAGGATGCGTGGGGGGGGTCCTTACCCATTTGTACTCAGGCCTTACCCGGTTCTGCACTTAGGGATCACTCTTAGAAATCTGCAAAGGGACCACATAGAGTGCTGGGGATCAAACCCACATCAACTGCATGCAAGGCAAACTCCTTATCCACTGTATTATTGCTGGGGCCCTAAACTCTAACTTCTTAAGATTTTGAGTTTTGTATGCAAATCTTTCATACAATTATGAAGAATCCATGAGCTCAAGAAAATTCTACTTTTGTGCTCACAAACCCAAAGACCCAAGCACAGGCAAATGGTAATCATGCCACAGAGGTGAAATGCCACTTCAGATCAGTACATCAAGAAACCTGGGGATGACAGATGGTGTCCCCAGCAGCATGGGACATGAGCACAGAGCCATCGGCCTGCACCAATGGCCAAGCATGGCCAGAAACGGCTCTTTCACTCTCGAGAATGTACCCAGAAATCTGGACCTTGAAGTCTTGAGAGAACTTTCCTGGTCGGTGACGTTTCATGCGTACTGTCAAGTTGATGCCAGTAAAGTTACTGATTCTGTGCAGAAAAGTCAATGGACTTTTCTGTATTTACTCCTCACTTCCCCACCCTGCCCAGGCTGCTTTCCTGGGCTGATTTTAATCTGAATCCCTTTCCTCAAAAAGTAAATAAATAATAACATGTGTATAATGCTTCCATTGAGTTCTGTGAATCCTTCTACCAGCATGAGGGTGATTTGGGAAACCTTCCAAACGAAGTCTTGTCAGAAAGGAGGCGGTTTTGCATGGAAGTGTGCCCTCAAACATTTGCGGTTAGCTAAGCCCTTGTAGTGAGCATTAAAACAAATACTAGTAGAACTGAGATTAAAGGCTAGAAGGGAGAGCATCTACCCTGTTAATGTCTGTTTGCTTAATTTAGAAATTCCATATTTATGAATGTGAGGGTGGGAGGAGCGTATAGAAAAACTTTGGTTGTGTGTTGGTGGTAGTATTAGTTGTGGCAGTATTAACATCATTATGCTGAAATGTATATGCCTAGTGTTTGATAAAATCAATGAGCATCTATTACTTAGCCTAGTTCTATAAAAAAGAACATTATTCTTCATCAAAAGAAAATTAGGTGAACGTGATTTCAGAGAGAAGAAATGCTAAAAGCATGTCCTCATCCTCAGTGACTGTATGTGCATGTGTGTGTGCATGTGCGTGTGTGCATGTGTATGTTTTTTAGGTTTCCTCCCTACCACATATGATATGAAAATATTGCAGAAAGATGGGCAGAGGAACACTGGTAATGAGTTTTTTCATTAAATAATAAAACTAAGAGGAAATTGCCCAGCCCTGGAATAGCCCAAAGTCTTGAAGAACACATCCCTTTGAGAAGGAAATCCTAAACTCTTTGGAGATGGAGAAACTGAGGCACCACAGGGAGAAGGCTGGATCCCTCAGAAAAAGAGAACCTAAAGAATATGAAAGAACATGATAAGAATATGAAAGGAACCTTTTGCCCGGTGACAATACCCAGATTAGCCTTTGGTATGCAGAGACCAGGCTCAGGGCTGCTGGAAGTCCTGAACCAACTAGAAAACCGTCTTTATAAAGGCCTGTGGAGTTTATTCTCCACAATGCAGATTGTCATCTTGCCTTTCAACCTGAGATGCTGATGCCCCCAAGACTTCTCTCTCTCTCTCTCTCTCTCTTTTCTCTCTCTCCTCCTCTCTCTCTCTCTCTCTCTCTCTCTCCAAACACACACAAATCTCTAAAGCAAATTTCTTTTAAGTAAACTATGTTCTTTCACTATTTCACCTCCTTCTGTAATTCTTTTCTGCAAGGGAAGGCAACATTCCCGGAATGCTTATGCCAAAGTGAGGACTGACTTTCCTTTCCTGCAGAGAGCAATTCCTCATTCCAGCCCAAGTCCACAACTCCCTGGAAACTTGGGTGGGAACCAGTCCCTACCATGCAAAACAAGTGAATTTCAGAGCAGCCTGACAGCTGACTCATGGGAATACAAACATTGATGCCTGTAGGTGCTCAGAGGCATCTTTACCAGTCCTGACACCCATGCAAGGTATTTTCCCTTGCTGCTAAAGTGGGTGGAGCAAAGGGAGAGAAGCACTATTTCCAAGAGGTTGCCTCTCTGCTTCCCCACTCACCCAGGTCATCTGCAACATAATGCCCTATTATATGGATAACAAAGAAAGAATAACCCAATAACAACAAACATCCTAAGTACATAAAATGCAGTGTTGAAATGCCACCTACTGTTAAAAGAAACTTGGGTGTTACAAGATTTATGTATTTAATATTGCATAAAATACACAAAATATACCAGAAAAAATAGCAAAGAAGCTGAAAGCCTCTTTAAGGACAGAACTTAGATGAATAAAACACAAAATTTTAACTGCTGTAGACTTTAACATTTAATCATTAATGTTACTTAATGTTGATTAATTATCAATGGATAAAACATTAATTTACTCCATTTAATCACTGGTTGGTCAAGGCGGAATATTTTTTTTTTGCTTTTTGGGTCACACCCGGCAATGCTCAGGGGTTTCTCCTGGCTCTGCACTCAGGAATTACTCCTGGTGGTGCTCAGTGGACCATATGGGATGCTGGGAATCGAACCCTGGCCAGCATGGGCTGACCGCATGCAAGGCAAACGCCCTACCCGCTGGGCTATTGCTCTGGCCCCGGGCGGAGGGGGATTTAGATGAATATAATAGGTCTAAACAACAAATAAACTTAATGACATTCCCAGGACATTGTAACCAAAAGGGGGTCTATCCTTTTCTACTGCTATAGTACAGTTCTACTGTTCAAGAAGGGAGACATTCACGACATCGGCAACTATTGCCCCATCTGCCTGTTGTCCATCATCTACAAGCTGTTTACACAAGTCATCCTGAACAGGATTGGCAGAACACTAGATGAAGGACAACCATGCGAGCAAGCTGGCTTCGGAAAGGATTCAGCACAATCGGCCATATCCACACGGTAACCAAGCTCATCGAGGTATGTAGGGAGTACAAGATGCTGCTCTGTCTCACGTTCATTGATTTACAGAAAGCCTTCGATTCTGTGAAGACTGAAGTGGTCATCGAAGCCCTAGCCAAACAGGGCATTCAAACCCAATACATCAAGATCCTTCATGAGCTTTATTACGGATTCACCACCAGGATCTCACCGTTCTTCAAGGAAGTGATCATTGAAGTCAAAAGAGGGGTTCAGCAGGGTGATACCATTTCACCGAAACTCTTCAGTGCCACCCTCGAGAACATCATGTGACAATTAGAATGGGAAGGAATGGGAGTGAAGATAGATGGTCGGCAACTACACCACCACCGCTTCGCTGATGACATCGTTCTAATAACACCAAACATTAGCCAAGCGGCACAAATGCTGGCTGACTTCAACCGAGAATGTGGAAAGATAGGTCTACAGCTGAGTCTAAAGAAAACTATGTTCATGAAAACTGAACTAGTTCCAGAGGCCCCATTCACTCTCAATGGAACAGACATCTCTGAATGCAGCAGTTATGTGTACCTAGGTCGAGAAGTCAACATGATGAACGACCTAAAACCTGAACTGCGCAGGAGGAAGAGAGAGTGGCATGGAATGCCTTCAAAGGCATCGAAGAAATAGCTAAAAGGGACAAAGAACCTCCGTCTCCGGGCACATCTCTTCGACTCCACCGTTCTCCCTGCATTAACATATGCCTCAGAGACCTGGGCCCTACGAAAGCAGGATGAGAATGCTATTCGGTCTCCCAGAGAGGAATTGAAAGAGCTATGCTTGGAATATCACGTCTCACTCAAGTGAGTGAAGGAATCCGGAGTTCTGACCTCCGTCGCTATTCCAGAATCAGGGATGCTGTCTTGTTTGCCAAGGCATCGAAAATCAGATGGGCTGGACATGTAATGCGATTTGGAGACAACCGCTGGACTAGAGCCATTACCTACTGGATCCCACGGGATGTCAAAAGATCACGTGGCCACCCACCGACAAGATGGTCAGACTTCCTTGTAAAGACCCTGAAGGAACGGTTTGAGGTTCTTCATATTCCTGAATCAACCAGATGTCATTGGGCTACATTGGCACGTGATAGGGTCCAATGGAAATGTTACTGGCGCCCGCTCGAGCAAATCGATGAATAACGTGATTCAAGTGATCAAGTGATTTTTTGCCATTGTTTCTTGTTTTATAAAATTTTAGCTACTACTTCTTTCCAATATTTTCCCCATGTTTGCTTCAGTTGCTTGCACCTTCAGCACATACTACATCTGACTGTTGAGAAATTCAGTATTACAAAGGCAGAAAGAATTAGGTTTAACTCAGAGTACTTGGATGGATGGGACTGGAGCGATAGCCCAGCGGGAGGGAGTTTGCCTTGCATGCTGCCGGCCTGTGCTGGTCGGGTTCGATCCCTGGCAAAAATATTCAAAAATAAATCTCTTTGTCAAATCTCCTAGTAAATATCCTTTAAATGGTCCATTATTGCTTCTTCCTAATAAGCAAAATGAGGCAACATAATCATTGTTAGTAATCAAAATACCTCAATATTTTAAATTAATTTCCTGGGCTTTTTTCAGACTATTAATCCCCAAATCCTGGCATGACATTATAAACATTTCTGGCATAAACACCCAAGCTCAGCAATTTGTCCTGTTGTCTCATAGAATCTGGTGTTTTATAAGCACTTTCTAATTATCTCCCCAAATTCCTGGTCTTACTCTCTTACTGTCCTTCCCACAGCACCACTGAAAGCACTCAAAAATTTGTCTCAAAATTCAACTATTCACAAAAATTTCTCAGACACTCATTCCTGGCTGAGACATCCAGGGGCACTACCAGAGGCAGGCCCATACTACTTATGGGCCTGAACAAAGTCCCCTAAGTCCAGGCAGCTGATTGCTCTCACATCCCAAAGCCACAGCCATACCTCTGGTCAGACTCTCTCACCTCAGCACTGAGACTCACAGAGAATTAAGCCTGCTGAAAAACTCAAGTCAACAGGTCCCTGTGGTTGAAAAATCCAGGTCTTCTCATAGTCACGATGGGCTATCTCTCCCCTCCCTGTACTTTTGGAAGCCCCAGCAACCATCTCCACAAATCACCTCTGGCAACATTTACCAACCTTGTTCCAGACACACATAAATAAATCTCAAAAGAAATCAATGAGCCAGAAAAATTTCTAGGACACAGCCTAGTTAAAATTTTACTCCATGGGCCTGTCACCTCTGGGGGGTCCCGGAAGCATCCAGATGAGACTCGCCCATCACACTAGTCACCATTTTCGCTGTCTGGACGCTGGGAAACTGCCTCACGACCAGATTAACAGAGCAGAACCAGATCGAGCCCAGGTAGGCGGCTCCCAGAAGCGGGAATCACTGGGAATTTGTCAGATGGAGTCAGGGGTCGGCCATTCCCCCTCCATTTTGTCAAGCCTGGTGGCCCCACCCAGGAGCTGCACTGGGGCCATCAGCCATAGCATGAAGAGCCTCACAAGCAGCTGGGGAGGCTGGAACTCGCTTCGCCCCAGGCCCAGCTGACTATGGGGCCCCCAGGAGGGCAGATGGGTTTTGGGAGTGGGCCCGTCACCTCTGGGGGTCCCGGAAGCAGCCGGATGAGACTCGCCCATCACACTAGCCACCATTTTTGCTGTCCGGACGCTGGGAAACTGCCTCACGACCAGATTAACAGAGCAGAAACCAGTTCGAGCCCAGGTAGGCGGCTCCCAGAAGCGGGAATCACTGGGAATTTGTCAGATGGAGTCAGGGGTCGGCCATTCCCCCTCCATTTTGTCAAGCCTGGTGGCCCCACCCAGGAGCTGCCCTGGGGCCATCAGCCATAGCATGAAGAGCCTCACAAGCGGCTGGGGAGGCTGGAACTTCGGCTTGCCCCAGGCCCAGCTGACTATGGGACCCCCAGGAGGGCAGATGGGTTTTGGGAGTGGGCCCGTCACCTCTGGGGGGTCCCGGAAGCAGCAGGATGAGACTCGCCCATCACACTAGCCACCATTTTCGCTGACTGGACGCTGGGAAACTGCCTCACAACCAGGTTAACAGAGCAGAACCAGTTGGAGCCCAGGTCGTGCGGCGCATAGCGGCCACACAGTCCATTAAAATAGTGGAAACAGTAATGTCTTTTAATGCACTGCATTCCACAAAGCAGGAAAGTTTGGCGGGAGGGAGAGATAAAGAGGAGAGAAATGACATACAGAACCCACCAAGTAGTTGAGGTGTGGGAGGGGAGGGAGGTGGGGACATTGGTGATGGGAGATGGGTTTGGGTGGGGGGGATGGGTGTTGGAACACTGTAGAACCAAAACTCTACATGAGCATCTTTCAATTGTATGTCTAAAATGTTGTAATAATATTGGGGGGGTGGGGAGGAATAATAAAATAAAATAAAATTTAAAAAAAATTTACTCCAGTTAATAATTTCCCAGTTAATAATTCTGTATCTCCTGGAGTGTGTATCCACAAAGGCAGTTACGTATCACCGCAAAAAATTTACAACACTGACAATCCAGTAGAGCACTCCAGACTGAATGGGATGTAATGTGGAAGCCAACCAATATCAATTATCAAAAACATTATCACAAGTACTTAACTTGTAACATCTTAGTAATCCCTCAGACAAGAACTTTATGTCCCATGATTAGATGCAGTAATTTTCATCTAAGGAACTATTTATTTTATCATTCCATTTATAGGTAATAAATATTGGATAACCCACCCTGTAAGGTGACAGTTACAGAAAACTTTTACACAGATAGAGTCCAGGATTCTGAGGATGGCTGGGCATCTATAAAAGAAAGGAGCCTGGGCTTGCCTTGGAGATAGTGCTGAGAGAGATGTTGGTTGGGGAGAGCTGGAGAGAGACAGAGAGTTTCCTGGAAGAGAGAGAGGGAGAGAATGGGAGCCTGCTGGAGAAACTGCTGGAAGAGAAAGAGAGGTCCCTGAAGTGGAGTGAGGAGAGAGGAGAGAAGACAGATTAAAAGGTGACTTTACCGGCCAGCATGGCTTCCCCAACATGACTGCTTTACCCTAGGAACTAAGTTGGGCTCACCCAGGGACCAGCCAATTCCTCAGAGACTCCATGGGCTGCTCCACATGGGCTGGGTAGCACAGCTGTGCATCTGGCTGTACCTTGTCCAGTTCATCTCTATTGCTACTGTTTTTGGCATATCGAATACACCACGGGTAGCTGCCAGGCTCTAACATGGCTCTGGCCTGGTGACCCCATCCACGAGCTGCCTCAGGGTTCTCCGCCACGATGCAGAGACTCAGATGCACAGGGGAGAGCTGCTATCTGGCTCTCCCCTAGCTCAGCTGACCATGAGGCTCCCAGGAGGCAAGATGGGTTTTGAGAGTGGGCCCATCACCTCTGTAAGGCCTTGGAAGCAGCCAGATGAGACCCGCTCACCATAATAACTGCCATTTTCGTGGTCTGGACCGGTACCTCAAACTAGTGGAACCAATCATGTTCTAGAATATATTACAATCTACAATGTGTAAGAAAGGGAAGCGAGGAGAGAGAGATAGAGAGAAGAGAGAGAGATAAAGAACCTTCCATGGAGGCAAGCTGGGGGAAAGGGGAGGGAGGTGGGGACACTGGTGATGGGGAGATAGGGGTGGAAGGATGGGTGTTGGAACACTGTAGAACCAAAATTCAAATATGAACATCTTGTAATTGTATATCTAATGGTGATATAATAAAAATATTTTTTTAAAAATTAAAAAATAAAAGGGGTGACTTTAAAGAGCCTGTGGAAAGAAAACTTAAAAGATAAAAATTAAAAGAAGGAAGAAAAAACAAAAAAAATAAAAACAAAAAAGAAAAAATAGCCTGTGAACTTGTTCCTGTATCTGTCGGTCAGGGGAATGGCCATTGGCCCTAGAAGCAGCTAGGGCCTTCACCGAACCCCAGTACTGTCAGGGACACTGATTTTTTCTTTTTTTTCTTTGCTTTTTGGGTCACACTGGCAATGCTCAGAGGTCACTCTAACTCTACACTCAGGAATTAGTCCTGGGATGCTAGGGATCGAACTCGGGTCAGCCTTGTGCAAGGCAAACGCCCTACCTGCTATGCTATGGCTCCAGCCCTAGGGACACTGCTTGAAACCTGACAATAAGCAATATATAATGAATTACTGTGGGCCTACTATGGGGGCAGGCTTGTGGGGTGGCTGGGAAAATGGAGACTGATGGAGGGAAGGTGACGGTGATGGTAAGGTTGGTGAATGCCTGTAACAAATCATTATCAAAAACTTTGTAAAAAACTGTGTATAATAAAGTTTTGGTAAAAAAACTATCTCAATATCTTGCCAAAAATCAAGTCAAACAAAATCTCTCTAAGGGTACCTCAGAGACAGCAAGAAAGAGTTGGGTGACTTAGTCTGTCTCTTAAGGTTTTCCTGCTGTATCTGGCATTGCTCAAATGGAAATTTCTGGCCCTTCCATCTATGTTACTTGGAAAGTGCTAGAAATAGATCTAGACATAAAGAGTAGTAGAGGTCTTCCTCTTCAATAACCTTGTATAACAATACCATAAACATGAACATCATTGTCTCCATGTTACCCAGACTATCATTTTAAAATATAACAAAGAAATAACAACAAAATATTGGGGGTGGGGTGTCACGCCGGGCAGTACTTAAAGTTTTGTGCTTTAGTATCACTCCTGGCATGCTCAGGGAACCATATGGGGAGCTGGGGATCGAACTCAGGGTGGCCGCATGCAAGGCAAGCACCCTACTTGCTGTACTCTCTCTCTCTGGCTCAATTTCTTCTTTTGCTTTTTTGGGTCATAGCCAGCAATACTCAGGGGTTACTCCTGGCTCTGCACTCAGGAATTACTCCTGGTGGTGTTTGGGGAACCATATGGGATGCCAGGGATTGAACCTGGGTCTGCTACATGCAAGGCAAACGCCCTACCTGCTGGACTATCACTCTGGCGCATTGCTCAATTTTTTTTTTAATTAAACATTTTATTATACCACCGTGAGATATACAATTACAACGTTGTTCATGTTTGGAGGTTTCGGTCACATAGTGTTCCAGCACCCGGCCCTCCACTGGTGCCCATTTCCCACCACCAATGTCCCCAATTCCCTCCCCCTCCCATAGCCTGCCTAAATGGCAGGTTCTTTATCTCTTTTCTTTCTCCCTCTCTCTCCCTTCCTTCTCCTACACATTGTGGGTTGCACTACATACACTTGGAAGCCATCATGTGCATTTTTTTTGCCTGTATTTAATGCTCAGTTCTATGTTGGTATCAGCCCTTTCGACTTTTATTCACACATGTTCCCTTCTCTGTCTTACCTAACCTCTGACTCCCTCACATTTGCGGTAATTTCCACTTTTGGTAAGACCACCTGATATATTTATGTCATGCAAATAAATGCAGTCATTCTAAAATTTCTTAAAGAAATATATAGCCCTGCATGTGCTCTCAGGGTTACTAAACAGATTTATTGAGAAGGACCCAGGAACTTGAAACTTAACTAAATTTCCAAACATAAAAAGACTCTAGCCTACTCTCTCGGACCCATCTTCTGTCACTCAAAACACTTTCCATCTCTGGGAGGTTTGTTGGAACTGTGTAGGAGGATGGAGAGTGGCATCCAGGCATCCATGGCTGGATCAAAAGAAGCTTTGAGCAAAGGTCTGAGAATGAAACCCAGGGATTGGCATTTTTCAGAGAACCTCCATGAAAATCTAAGGCACAGCCAGCACTGAGAACCATAAGGACTAGTGAAGGTTAAGCTGCTCTTGAAAATTCCTCCTCATCCATCATGTTCCCTCTGTTCTCCTCTGTTCCTTTGCCTTTACTACCCCCTGACCATCAGCCCACGTCTTTGATGACCTAATTCCTCTCTTTCCCTGTACTCAGCCCAGCAATGTTAATTATTTCGGGGGTGCTCCTCTTCACAGGATGGGTCTGTTCCTCTTTCTCAAGGTTCCCATAGCCTCAATTGCATATCTCTCAATACTGTCATTTCTCTGTCACCTCCAAATATGTGTTGAATTCTTTAAAGACAAAGATTATGCCTCAGGCATCTTTAAGTCAAGCAGAACCTGTAGACAGCAAGGACTGAAGGAATGATTGCTTCTTAAAGAAATGAATGAATGAGGAGAAAAAAAGGGAACAAGCAGGAGAAATAACATAGAGGTCAGAAGCAACCACTGTATCCCCTCAACACCAGAGGGGGTAGCCCTGGAGGGTCCCTGTTCTATGGGGTCTCCCACATCCTGGCCTCTAATATTAAGGTGTCTGGCCAGGTTAAGAGGGACCCAGACAACAAAAGTGGGCCACTGATGTAGCGTGGGGGCAGAGTACATGCCTGCTGTGCCTGTAGCTCTAGCATTGACCCCTGGCACTAAAACTTAATTAGAAAATTAAAAAGTCGGAAAGGCTGAATGTTCTTGATAAAATATCACATGGGGCACCTATCTAGTGTACGGTGAAATTAGAGCGTTGGGAAGAGGCAGTATTCGGAACTGTGACTTTCAATCACCAAGACATGAAGAACTGAGTTTTCCAAACGTTGGAAACTACAGAAATGAATTTATTTAGTCAAAATATGACCTTAACCATGCAATAAATCTGCTTACAAGATACCCTCAGAATTGTCTTTTTATTAGCTAAGGCCCAAAAAGAACTTAACTATTTATTGTATTGAATTCAGCCCTTTACACCTTAGTGTAAATCAAAGCTTTGAAGATAGGATAAGAGCGCCATCTACCGAGAAAAGAGAACAGAGCAGGGCACGCTTCCATACACTTGCATTTCCAAGTTACTCCTAGCAGCTGTCTTAATTCCTTGCTCTGACCACTGTCTTAATTAAAAGTCATTAGTCAAAGAGCCAGAAGGAGAGGACAGAGCTGAAGTCACATGATTCCTGATCTCCTGAAGCGAGCCCAGCCAGGTGTGACTTGGAGGTCCTCAGCACTCAAGTCTGGGAATCCAAGCAGCACCCTCCGGCTGTGGCACTGATGCCCGACTCAATGGAATGAGACACTCCAGGAGGGATCCAGGACAAATGCTGGGTGTGCTTAGAAGAACCAAAAATAAATAAATGAGTTTTTCATATGTATCAAGTATCTTTCTTGCTTATTTTAAACACAGTAATATCTAGGAAAACTTCATTCTTTCTCAATATCCCTTGATATGCTCATTTTAAAATATAAAATACACTTATCTTCTCCTTAAATTTTCTAATATTTAATAAATGTTTCAAATTGTTTTAAAACAATTAAAATTAGTGGGAAACACGGCTTCCAAGACTAGATTGTTGTTCATTAATAAAAAATAATACTATAACTTGTTAGGTTAATAAATTCACGTGCAAAAAAATATTTCCATGTAAGGCAAGGGACAGATATGTGTATTCTATATATCAAATGAAAACAATGTGTAGTTCAAGTATCACTGGAACCTTTGCAAGAAACTTCTCGAGCTTCTCAGTACAGCCAGTAGCCAAGATGGCAACAGAGACAGAAACATCTACAACTTTATCGTTTAGGTTTGTGGCACTACGTATATGTCATGAGTTACGGTGTTTTCTTGAGATATTTCCTGCACACAGAGATTTAGTTGTTATTCAGAGGGAGACACCAACCAAACAGAGTTGGTTTCATGGAGCATTAAAGTTCAAACAGAAGCAGGAATAAGGGCTGGAGAGATAGCACAGGAGTAAGATGCTTGTCTTGCATGCAGCTGACCTGGGTTTAATCCCTGCCACCACGTATGGTCCCCCAAGACTGTCAGGTGTGTTGCCTGAATGCAGAGCCAGGAGTAAGCCCTGAGCATCTCTAATGTGGCCCCTAAAGCCTTTTTTTAAAGCAAAAAAAGCATTTGTTGAACAGTTTCCTTTTTTTCCCTCCTTTCCTTCTCTCCCTCCTTCCTTCCTTATTCCTTGATTTGTTTGTTTGTTTGTTTGGTTGGTTGGTTGGTTGGTTGGTTGGTTGGTTGGTTGGTTGGTTGGTTGGTTGGTTGGTTGGTTGGTTGGTTGGTTGGTTGGTTGGTTGGTTGGTTGGTTTGTTGGTTGACTGGTTCGTTGGTTGGCTGCTTAGCTGCTTGGCTGGCTGTTTAGCTGGTTGGTTGACTGCTTGGCTGGTTGGTTGGCTGCTTGGCTGGTTGGTTGGCTGCTTGGCTGATTGGTTGGCTGCTTGGCTGATTGGTTGGTTGGCTGGTTGATTGGTGGTTGGCTGGTTGGTTAGTGATTGGCTGGTTGGTTGGTGGTTGGCTGGTTGGTTGACTGGTTGGTTGGCTGGTTGGTTGGTGTTTGAATGACTGGTTGGTTAGTGGTTGGCTGGTTGGTTAGCAGTTGGCTGGTTGGTTGACTGGCTGGTTGATTGGTTGGTTGGTTGGTTGGTTGGTTGGTTTCTTGGTTGGTTGGTTTGGGCACTATATGAAGAGGTTCTCAGGAGTTACTCCCAGCTTAGTGTTCTGGGGTCACCACTAACAGTGCCACAGATAGATCCTGGTCCTCCCATGAACAAAACATGCACACTCTCTCTTTGGGCTATCTCTTTGACCCCTATTGAGCAGTTTCTACCAGCTGGAACTAGAGCTTTTTACCTTAGACAAAGTCTATAATCTAATCAAAACATTCGTACATGAGAAGCTTTATATAAGGTGTAATGATGACGAAAAAAGAATGCAAAGAAACTCAAAAAATGTACCCAAGTTCATACATCAAGTAAGTAGTTAAAACTCCAATGCCTGTCTCTGACATTTCAAGCCTTACTTTCTGCCCAGTTGTCCAGGTGTCATTGTAAAGAGAGAAGACACACTAGCCAAGAAGAATATCTGTAGGGAACATCAAAAGAGAAATAAATTCTTAGAATGGGGATAGAGTTGAATGATTTCCATTAATATGAACTCTTTGCAGTGTCCCTAGAGAGAGTGTTCATCAAGTGGTCTGACTGGACAACTAACTGATCACCATTCTCCCAAAAATAAAAGAAGAGAGGAAAAAAAGAAAGAACAATTATGCGTGTTCACTAAATTTTAGAAATGTTGAAGTCTGTATCACCTCTAGAGTCAAAATATTCATTAGTATGTTAAAAGCCCCAGGAAGACTATTTAAATTGCTTTTTATCTAAGGTTACAGCAGAATTTTTCTTGCCACACATCTGACACCACAGTGAACACGGCTATACTAATCAGTGAGGAGAGGGTCGATGGGTTTAAAAAGTATAACACTGATGTGATTAGATGAGCTTTCCACTGAGTAGGGGAGGCCAGACACCCCCAGAAGTATTCAGGATCTTCTCTTGGCCTATACTCAGGGGTTCACTCTTGGTGGTGCTGGGGACCTTATGTGGTGCCAGGGATCAAACCAGGGCTTGGCAAGCACCCTGCCTATCCTATATTTTCATTTCTGACAGAATTCGGGTCATTTGACCAACAGAAATTGAATCTGAAAGGAAACTAGAACACGAAAGAGTACAAATAAGGAGTATAGATGAGGAAAACACAGAAAGACATTGGGATGAGAGATCAATAGACTATTCAGATGAATTATATGAATTATATGTGGGAGGGAATAAATATTGAATAACCCACAAATCACCCGCTTGAGTGTTTGGATGTAAACAAGATCTTAACTTTAAATTTCAGTGCTTTCTAATTTTATTTATACATTAGTATTTATTTATGGGTTATCCAGTAGAATTTTTTTTTAATTTATTAAAATTTATTTAAACATTGTGATTTATAAAGTTGTTCACAGTACAGTTGCGTCCAGGTATTCAATATTCCAACACCAGTCCCACCACCAATGTATCCAGTAGAACTATGTCCCACTGAAAACAAGTCCAGAAGCACTAGTATTGAGCGCTTATGCAGGTACTGGAGCTATTGATAGTTCAGCAGGTAGGGCATTTGCCTTACACTCAGTCAACCCAGGTTAGATCCCGGCATCCCGTATATTTCCCTGAACACCTCCAGGAGTAATTCCTGAGTGCAGAGCTAGGAGTAACCCTAGAGCATTGCCAGGTGTGACCCAAAAAAGCAAAAGAAGAAAGAAACCTCATGTATCAGAAAACAACTGCCCCTTCCTAGAAAATATGCTCAATATCATTCAACTTGTATGAGGAAAATTCCCAAGGAAAACCGTTATGGAGAAAAATATATCTTGCAATTCAAATTAACAGTGAAAACAAGATTTAAAAGGGACATAATAATTCAAATGGTTATTTGAGTTATTATGGTTTGAAGGCTCTTCATGTTCCTGGAGTGAGCAGTTGCCCTTGGGCTACACTAGTATGTGACAAGATATATGGAGATGTTACTGGTGCCCGTTCGAACAAATCAATGAACAACGGGAAGACAAGTTATATAAATTAAGTGATACAATAACTCAAACGTCATTAATTTTTTTGGTGTCATTCTAAGATCCCACAAAGGGCTTGCAAACTCTTGTTCTTAGGGCAAATCTATCCACTACCTGTTTCTGTAAAGTTTTCGGATGAGCCAGAAAGATAGTATAGCCAGCAACGTATTATCTTGCTTACAGCTGTGACTTGGGTTCAATCTCTGGCAACCCACTCTGTCCCCCAAATGATCCCAAAGCACAGAGCCAGGAGTAACTGTGAGCACTATGAGGTGTGGCCCCCAAAAAATGTAATCATCTAGTCACATATTTCAATGGTGTTTTTCACGTATAGTGGCAGGATTAAGTAGCTTCCTGCAGAACATAGAAAGTATTTATCTACTTCCATATTCCTATATACATAGAATATATCTACAAATCTATAAATATTACTTTATCAGGACTATAAACCTGTTTACAGAGAGGTTTGTCCTACCTTGGTGCATTGAATGGTCAGTATATGGTAGAGACTGGTAAAAACATCACTTGTATCACTTGTTTCCCCGTTGTTCATCGATTTGCTTGAGCAGGCACCAGTAACATCTCCATACATCCTGTCACATACTAATGTAGCCCAAGGGCATCTGCTTGCTCCAGGAACATGAAGAGCCTCAAACCATTCCCTTCAGGTCATGGAAATGAGGTCTATAATTGTTACTGGGTTTTTGGCATATCAAATGCGACACAGGTAGCTTGCCAGGCTCTGTTGTGTGGGTGGGATACTCTTGTAGTAACCTCTCATCTTGTGCATTTATTGATGAACTTTGCAGTGACAGGGAATGATTGACTTTTCCGATGGGTGGGGCTCTGACAAGCTGTGGAGTCCAGATGTTGAAAATGGCAGCCCTCATGGTGTGGGGGTTCCTCTGGCTTCTTCCGAGGCTCTGCTAGGGATGGCAGGCCAGGGCTAGAACCCGCCTTCCCTTCTGGACACCTCATGATCAGCTGGGCACAGGGAGAGCTGGTATCAGCTCTGCCCCATGTATCTGAATCTCTGGATCAGGCATACATACCTGGGCTTGAAATAGATGCTGTAAGGTTGGACTCTGGCCGAGGCAGGCCTGGTGATCAGCTCTTCTGCTGGGTGGAGCTCTGATGAGCAATGGAGTCCAGATGTTGAAAATGGCGGCCCTCATGATGTGGGGGTTCCTCTGACTTTTTGCAAGGCTCTGCCTGATCCAAAGACTCAGATACACGGGACAGAGCTGCTACCAGCTCTCCCTGTGCCCAGCTGATCATGAGGCACCCAGGAGGGAAGACAGGTTCTAGCCCTGGCCTACCATCCCAGCAAAAACATCAGCAAATAGAAAAATCGAAAAGAAGAATTGAAATCCATGCATTTGAATAACAATTAATTTACAACCCCCCATTTCTTCAGTTTACAGCAGCTGAATACAAGTCATCATAGCAAAAGAAACTCAAAGTACAGAGTCTCTCCTTTAGCACTTCAGAGGCAGCAAAGTCCTAGTCACAAGAGACCCCTACAGTGTTTCTGACAACGCTGGAGCCGGCCAGTCTGCAGAGAGAGTTCGGTCTGAGGGTAACAAGCACGACTCAGCCTATGTCCTTCATGGACTTTATCCTCTCAGGCGCGATCAGCACGCCAGAAAGATTTCTACTAGCATTTAGTTATCCTTTCCAAGGAAAGCTAGCTGCTGTGCTCAGGGTGATTGAACAAGGAGAGGGAAGGGAAGAAGCTCAAAGAGCAGCAGAAACACTTCAGCAAAAAGCCATTGTTTTTGGTCTTGGGAAGGGTGCAGTAGCGGGGGCTGCATGCTGGAGCACTGTGTGACTGAAATCCAATCATGAACAGCTTTATAATTGTATATTTCACAGCGGTATCACTATCACTATCTTCCCGTTCATCATCAATTTGCTTCGAGCGGGCTCCAGTAACATCTCCATATGTCCTGTCTCATGCTAGTAGAGCCCAAAGGGCATCTGCTTGCTCCAGGAACATAAAGAGCCTCAAACCATTATATTAGGTCATGGGAATGACCTAACATAGTATTACTGGTATTTGGCATATCAAATCACGACACAGGCAGCTTGCCAGGCTTGCCGTGCGGGTGGCATACTCTTATGTCGCCTCTAAATACAGCATTTATTGATGAACCCCACAGTGGTATAATAAAATGAAAATTTTAGTTATCTTGCTCAAAGACTTCCTTGGGGGGTCTAAAGGCACCCACTTTATCTTCCTTTTGAACCTCACTGCTCAGAGCTAGCATACAAGGGTGCACCTTTTTATAAAGGGAACAGCGAGGCGAGTGTGTGACAAGTCTCTCACTCCATCTCCGTGTGCTCCCGTGGTTGTTTTATTTTTTTATCGTGTTTTTTTTATTTTATTTAAACACTGCTCGTTTTACAATAAGAAAACAGGTCCTCCACACTCAGTGTCCCACCATAGGTACTGACCAACACAGGTCAACTGACCTGCTTCCAACGCACAGAGAGAACACGCTGTGATGGAGTAATGTGCGCATGTTTGCGTTCTACTGTGTGCGTGCGTGCATGCGTGTGTGGCATGCGTCGTGAATCTGCCTCCCTTCCCCTCCGGAGGACGACCTGAGGACAAATACTATGGAACGAACTGAGCAATACCTCCTGGTCCTGCAGTTTCTGCCAGGGTCTCCCGTAGCTTCTCATCCTCTAGCCTGCTGCTGAAATAAACTGGTAAATGGACCAAGCCCTTACAGAAAGCCACTGCGCATAACCTTCCCACAGACCCTCACTAGATCATACCAGGTCTTCTTGGTAGCTCCAGGCGTGACTGGTTCTCTCTCTAGGTCAGACACAACTCAGCGTCTCTCTCTCTGGATGGTCGGTCACAAAGCAGAGAGGAGAGCCGGAGACAGAGGGATGAGGCCAGGATTTCTCTATATCCCAATTGCTGCAATGTTTCCAGTAGTTGAAAGTGGAGAGAACTTAGGCGCCTGTGGGTAGGTGAGTGAAGAATGAAGTCGTGGCAATTAATAACGAGAAATATTACACTCTGCCATTTACAACAAATTGGAAGTGGCAAAAATAACCATACAAAGCCAAGAAAGTCAGAAGGAAAAAAAGACAAATATTTGACCACTGCAACTCTGTGTGCAATATGAAAATGTAAAATCGACAAGCAAAAGAAAAAGAGAAAAAAAACTGGGGCTGCAGCGATAGCACGGCGGGAGAGCGTTTGCCTTACAGCGGCAGACCCGGTTCATCCCTGGCATCTAATATGGTCCCCCGAGCACTGCCAGGAGTAATTCCCGAGTGCAGAGCCAGGAGTTACCCCTGAGCATCACCGGGTGTGACCCCCAAAAGAGACAAAAGCGAAAAAAAAAACTGTGGACACTGATGATAACTAATGTTACCCAAGTAAAAGATTGTAAAGGGAAGAAAGAAAAAGAAAAAAGAGAGAGGAATGAGGAAAGGGAGGAGTGGACAGAGGGAGAAAAGGAGGGAAAGGAAAAGGAAAAGAGAGTGACAGTAAAGTTGGTAGTGTGCTTGCCTTGCATACAGCAGGCGCAGGTTCCAACCCTGGCACTCGCTAACAGAAGGACTCCAGCATCCCCACATACCTTCTGAGGCACTCGCTAACAGAAGGACTCGAGGCATCCGTACATACCCTCTGAGGCACTCACTAAGAGAGACTCCAGCATCCCCACTTACCCTTTGAGGCTGTTACTAACAGAAGGACTCTAGCATCTGTACATACCCTCTGAGGCACTCACTAACAGAAGGACTCCAGCATCCGTACATACCCTCTGAGGCACTCACTAACAGAAGGACTCCAGCATCCCCACTTACCCTTTGAGGCGGTTACTAACAGAAGGACTCTAGCATCTGTACACTACCCTCTGAGGCACTCGCTAACAGGACTCCAGAAGGACTCAGCATCCCCACATACCTTCTGAGGCACTCGCTAACAGAAGGACTCGGGCATCCGTACATACCCTCTGAGGCACTCACTAAGAGGACTCTAGCATCCCCACTTACCCTTTGAGGCTGTTACTAACAGAAGGGACTCCAGCATCCATACATACCCTCTGGAGGCACTCACTAAGAGAAGGACTCCAGCATCCCCACATACCCTCTGGGGCACTCGCTAACAGAAGGACTCCAGCATCCCCACTTACCCTTTGAGGCTGTTACTAACAGAAGGGACTCCAGCATCCGTACATACCCTCTGAGGCACTCACTAAGAGAAGGACTCCAGCATCCCCACTTACCCTCTGAGGCACTCGCTAACAGAAGGACTCCAGCATCCCCACATACCCTCTGAGGCACTCGCTAACAGAAGGACTCCAGCATCCCCACATACCCTCTGAGGCACTCGCTAACAGAAGGACTCCAGCATCCCCACATACCTTCTGAGGCACTCGCTAACGAAGGACTCGAGCATCCGTACATACCCTCTGAGGCACTCACTAAGAGGACTCCAGCATCCCCCACTTACCCTTTGAGGCTGTTACTAACAGAAGGACTCCAGCATCCGTACACCCTCTGAGGCACTCTCTAAGAGAAGGACTCCAGCATCCCCACTTACCCTCTGAGGCACTCGCTAACAGAAGGACTCCAGCATCCCCACTTACCCTTTGAGGCTGTTACTAACAGAAGGACTCCAGCATCCGTACATACCCTCTGAGGCACTCTCTAAGAGAAGGACTCCAGCATCCCCCACATACCCTCTGAGGGGCGCTCGCTAACAGAAGGACTCCAGCATCCCCACATACCCTCTGAGGCACTCGCTAACAGGAAGGACTCCAGCATCTGTACATACCCTCTGAGGCACTCGCTAACAGAAGGACTCCAGCATCCTTACATACCCTCTGAGGCACTCACTAACAGAAGGACTCCAGCATCCCCATATACCCTCTGAGGCACTCACTAGTGATTGACATTGTCTCATTAGATGTCTTTTTTTATTTCACAAAGTGAGTAAATAAGTCCAAACAAACTTTCCAGGTCATAAATAATATTTTACTCAATTTCACAATCAGATGTCCGTCAATTAAGAATTCAGACAGGCCAGTGATGGAATTTGGGTTCATTCTTGCATGCTGTTTCGTTTGGGGACCACATCCAGGATGTTGGGGTGAGGGGGTTACTCTACCTTTGCACTTGGGGCTCCTGCTGGTACTTCTGGATGAAATTTGTGGTGCCAGGGATCAAACCCAAGCCTCCAACTGGGGTTCGATCCCTGAGTTCAAGACCTGAATTCAGCACCCACCCCCTCCGACTTATGTCTCTGCTAATTCCATTTGTAAAATGGAATCATAATTTTCTCAACCTCAGAAGACTTTTCCGGAATTAAATAAAATAATTATTTTTGCTTGTTTGTTTTTGGGTCACACTGGGCGTGCTCAGAGGTTCCTCCTGGCTCTGCACTCAGGAATTACTCCTGGCAGTGCTCAGGGGAATCGTATGGGATGCCGGGGATCGAACCCGGGTCAGCCGTGCAAGACAAACTCCTACCCACTGTACTATCAATCCGGCCACTAAAATAATTTTTTGAGTAATTTAGTGGTTGATTAATTAAGACTAGTTTATAAATGTTCATTGTTTTCACTCTTGTTACGCGTTGAACTGGTGGAAAAGGAGAAAACACCAGGTTATGTAGGAAAAGAAGACAACTGCACCAAAAGAGAAAAGGGAAAACAACAGCGAAAGAGCAGAGAAGTCCCTGAGGCGCTGAGAGCACACAAAACAGCCAGGTCCGGTCTGTGCCTCAGTCCCTGCATAACCACCAGCCAAAGGCCCACGTCAGTGGAATCCGCCACTCCCGGGAAGGCAGTACAGAAGTTTACCACGAGATGGCAGCATGGAGCCACAACTCTATTTTCACCCTGAGGGAGCATTGCCGTTTCTTCCAGCTGAAACAGAGGCACGGTTCCAAAGGAGGAATTCGATTTCTAGTAATGGAAATAGGAGTTTTTCCAACCTGTCTCACCTTTTGTCAATTCTCATCCTAGAGAGACCAGTTTACTTCCATTATATCTTTTTCTTTTTTTTGCACTTATTAGGAAGGTAAGATGACTTAGTAAATCTAATGTACTGAGAAAAAGAATCATTCTACACTTAAAATGAAGAATGACAGCAAGAATTTTAGCTATTCTTTCTAAACGTATAGGGGCTCGGCAGTGGCCAGAAATTCTTGTTAAAACAAAACACCTTTTCCACACTTATGAGCACCACCAAAGAAATAAATTCATATTCTGACAAAAAGCTTTCTAGTTTACAAAGATGACGAGAAATTTCATTGCTTTATTGGCAGAAATATTGGTATTAATATATTTTAAAACCAAGTTTCAGATAGCGTGAATACCTTCTAACTGTTTTAAAAAATACTTCATTTATAAGGGCAAAATTTAAAGGGTATTTGCTTGGATCTAAAAAAAGAAATGGTCTTCTGTAAAGAAACAACAAAAGTGATGATCTGAGATTGAAATGTTAAGATCACCATTTTGTTTTTGTTTGTTTGTTTTTAGGGCCATCAGGTAGTGCTTAGGACTTACTCCCTGGCTCTGAGCTTAGGGTGCTCAGGAGACCTTATGGAGTGTACCAGAAAACTAATTCAAATCTGCCACAAGGCAAATGTACTATCATTTGTACATACCGTAGTACTCACTGTGCTATCTCTTTAGCCCTTCAAAATTCATTTTTTTAATTGAAACCAAGTAAGTCCTACAAGGAGAATACAAATATATTGTCTTCCAACTAATAAAATTCACATTTTTAGATTTAGTAACAAGCATGAAATATGACCTCTGGAAACTAAACAAACTCAAACTCTGAAAACAAGGCAATCTTGCTTAGGTCAAAATTGATGCCAGAGCCGGAGTGATAGCACAGCAGGTAAGGTGTTTGCCTGCACACAGTTGACCCAGGTTCAATCCCAGTATCCCATATGGTCCCCTGAGCACCACCAGGAGTAATTCCTGAGTGCAGAGCCAAGAGGAACCCCTGAGGCATTGCCGGGTGTGACCCAAAAGCAAAAAGAAAAAAAATATTCACTGAAACCTAAAAAAATTCCCTAATTGGTATTTTTGTTGTGCGACACCAACCTAGCACAGCAGTACACTTCCATCTCTTAATTCTTCAGGCCTTAAATTCTTCAATATGGATTAAGTGTAAGCCTGCATTTGGTTAAAATATTTCCCTAATTATTTTCCCCAAATCTCTTTCTAATCGTTCATGCATCAGTTTGGAAACAACATTCACTGTTTGAATATATAGACTTATTAGCAAATTAGTACCACCAGCTATTAACTTTATCTTCAGTATTAACAAACTACATCCTCCTGACTCCAGGCATTAAGCAGATCATAAGGGCTCCCAGATGTTTCCCTTCAATGCAGACCCCAAAATGCCAACCTTGAATCCACTCATCAGGAAATCGTCCATTACCAACATCAAGGAACATTCAACATTCTACAAGCAAATGACTGTACTCTTCAAAAACAAAGAGGAAAAAACTAACTGGGTTAAAGGAAAAAAAGACTGAAATTAAATGCAGTGAGTCATCTGGGGTGAGTTACTATATACCATATTATTAGTACAATTAGTGATATTTGCATGTGGCATATAGAGTGGATAATTTCAATGTATCAATATCATTTCCTGGGCTAGAGTAGGGTAAAGGCAGGTGAGCATTTTCCTTGACACCGCCCACTAGGGGTTTCCCCCCCCCTGGCTTCCCCCACACGGCCCCCAAGCACTGCCAGGTGTAATTCTGAGTGCAGAGCTAGGAGTAACCCTGAGCAATGCTGGTGTGATGTATGGTTACTTCCGGCTCTGCACTCAGAAATTACATGTATATTTTACACACTCACGCACTTATATATACATACATATATATATATATATATATAATGTATAATATCAAAGTTTCCCTGATTTAATACTTGCGCATGGCCACTAAGCATATATTTTTGTCTTGGGAGATATAATTCAAGTATTCAGTTAAGGGGACTGTGAGTCTCAAATGATTTGGGAGAACATGTCATCTTTAGGTGTATGAAGAAAAGGAAAACAGTGACCTAGCATAACTGGGGGGCTCGCAAATGATGTTTCAAAGCTAGAGAACCCAGCAAAGTGTGTTGCTTTATTCTTACTTTCTCTAGCTTGTATTTTCAAACCAAAGGAAATCTCTTCTGAACTGGTGGCTAGAAACTTGTTAGAAGCTAAAATTCAGGAACTCCTTCTCTTAAGAGGAGTTGAAGCTTGTTAGAAGCTAAAATCAGGACCCCCTTACTCTCTTAAGAAAGCGGGGCGGAGCTTGGGAAGGCTTGGGAGGTTCGCTACAGAACATCCAGCTCCGCTCTGAGTCCAGAGTTTGATGGCCACCTGAAGGGGTACAGTAAAAGGACACAGAGAAGCATGTGGTCACTGGTAGGGACCTCCAAGCAGTGGGGCACTCTACACAGACCCCCAGGAAACCCACCTCCACATACAGGCCCCAATCAGGATGACAGTAGCCACCAAGAGGAAGGGTGCAGGAGGCGTGAAGAACTAACTCTCACACAGCAGCAAGGTGAGGAGAAAGACCTTAGTTTTAAACAGCAATCCACTGACCACTTCACCCCATGACCTCAACTGCTCTGGCTTTCCCATTTAGCTAAATCTTTGCACCCTGCCACATGGCGAGTCAGCCTCTCGTTTCCAAGACTTGGTTGGTTGGAGATTTAGTTCTGAGATTTCAAGAACCTTGAATTCCAAATTTGATTACGAATAGGATCTCTTGGACAAATCTGTTTTCAATTTATATTTGTTCTCACCAGTTTGGGGTCTAGTATGAGGTAAATCAGTTTTTTTATGGGTCGATGTGCCTGCATACTCATCTACACACATACACACACACAGCCACTGAGACTTAACACCTAAAACCTCACCAATCCATACGAAAACTTACACTTACACTCCTCTAATTACCTACCTACACACACACACACAAGGAACAGCATACACTCTGACCAACCTATACACACACAGGGGAACAACACAATACATCCTCACACAATCTATACACACACACAGGAAAACATATACTCCTCAATTACCTACATACACACACAAGATGAAGACAAAACATTTGCGGTACTCTTACTTACCTACTACGCTGAGGAACAACTTACATACACTCTGACCAACTCCTATACACACACACAGGACAACACTTATACACTCTCCACCTACCGCTACACACACACACACACACACACACACACACACACACACACACACCACACACAAGGACCTTAACTTTCAGCTAGATATAGCCTGTAAAACAAAATTTCTTGCCTTTTCTCAATTTCTATAAAGTAAAACAGAAGCTGGATGACTTTCTTTCTAGAAAAAACACTTAGAGTTTTTTGGAGGGATTTATGAGTGAGGAGTCTCTTCCCACAGGAATGATCAGAAAATCAATGGTAGAAAAAATTTTTTGAAATGGGAAACAGAATGTCAGAGATCACTCTCGAGAACATCACTAGTTTTTATTTTAGAACTTAAATACTGAAGAAGATGGAAGTTTAGCCTCTCCCTCACTCCTTATGATGAAACAGAATAGAGCCAGACTCAGTCATTGGAGGTTGAGTTGAGAACTATCTTGAGGTGGCTTGAGTGTGGTAGCGCGTTAGGGAGGGCATTGCTTGCACGAGGCCAACCAGGGTTCGATCCCCAGAATCCCATATAGTCCTAGAGCACCACATTTACTAATTCCTGAGTGCAGAGCCAAGACTAACCCCCTGGGCATCGCCAGGGGTGACCCTCCCAAAGAAATATAAGTTGATAAAACTGATTGCCACAACTCTTGCATTGCCCTGATTCTAGTACTAAGCTATCCGTCTTTAAAACATACTTTTTTGAATAGTTTGGGAAGCAAAATGTGCTTTAGAAATTCAACTTCTAAGGTTACTGGATCCAATAATGCTCAAACTTAGTCTACCGAGATCTGACTGGAGATGAGAGTTAGAAGGTGTGTAGTAAGTAAGTCGGGAGAAAGACCAGGTCAGCTGACTTGTGAAAGCTTGTCCGTGGAGGCTCACACAGTGCTGGCTCACCTAGCTTGAGTCTTCATCCTGAAACATATTCTGACCTGCCCCTCTGGCTCTTGTCTCTGGCCTTTGTCATCAAAGAAGCCAGAGTTAATGATTCACACTCCGAAAGCGTTGGTGCCTGAGCACTCACTCCCTCAGCATCCCTCTGCTGAGAAATCAGCTTAAGATTGGTCATGTGCCAAAAGACATTCTGTTTCCTTCCCTCCCCCTTCACTCCCTCCCCTCCCTCCTCACCGACCCTTCCTCTCCTTCCCCTCCTTCCACTCCTCCTCTCCTTTTTCTTGCACTTCCCCTCCCTTCCATCCCGGCCCTCCCTTCCTCTCTTCCCACTCCTCTTTCCCTTCTCTTTTGTTGTTACTGTTGAAATGACCGGGGTTCAGCCTTTGACCGTAGAGCTCACCTTGTAGCTTTGGTGCTCGCACACATTTTGTTTGCAATGCTCATCAGAGAGGGTCACATACTCAAGCACGTCTCAAATCAAAAGACTTTAGGGAGCTTTGGAGTTATTGGCGGTCCATTCACAACCCGACCACCTGCCTCCCTGAGATGGATCCGTCTTTCTGGAATCAGAGTATGACCAGTGGCGGCTCTTCGAACGCGATTGATCAGTTTCTCTGCTGCAGTGGGAGGAGGGATTACCTGACCACTGATTCCTCTCCAAGGGCCTTATCTCTAGCATAGCATGTCCTCAGAGGGTCTGGAAATTTAGAAGGCAAACCTTGCGCCCAAGAGCATTCTGTATACGTTCACAGATTCAAACTAATAATAATGTCAAGGGGAAAAGAAAGTCAAGTCATCTGGGATAATTGAGTGATAGGGATAACAGGGGTGTCTTCTGTCTGGATTAAGCCTGAAAAGTAACAACTTGGGGTAAAGGAGGAACTCTGGTAGAAGATGATTTCCTTCCTGCTTGGCTTTTTTTAAAGCCATGAGTGATAACCTTTGTCACCCAATATGGAGGTGGTGGTTTCCACTTTTACTCTGTGGTATGACAAAGCAAAGCATTGCCTTGTGCTGCAGCTCTCCTCTCTGGAGCCATCTACAGCAACTCTTAGGCTGATCCTACTCATGACTGATGACAGTTAGCCCCTGCAGATGAAGGGAACACTCTTCAAAGAGCACTTTGGGGAGTCCCCAGATACACAACGAAATCATTCTCACACATCCCTGCCCCTGTTTTCATAAACAGATAAAATGCTTTGTTTTGTTCATCACATAGGAAGCATGTTCAAGACCAACAAGAACCGCTGATGCCTTTGAATCCCAAGATTTTCAGCTCTTGCCATCGCAGGAAAACCTTCACTGATCATCTAGAAAAATTTAACGTAAAAACTAGGCTGGCTTCGAGTATTAGGGCATATGCTTCTATATTTTC
>JAJIBD010004222.1:0-32986 GCA_021461705.1 Cryptotis parvus | reverse complement strand
GAGACAGGTCATATGGAGATGTTACTGGTGCCCGCTCGAGCAAATCAATGATGAACTGGAAGACAGTGATACAGTGATATTTATATATACTATATATAAGTATATATATATAAATATCACTGTATCACTGTCTTCTATAATAAGACAAATATATATAAATATATATATTTATATATATTATAAATGTATATTTTTATATTATACATAAATATATATAGATATCCATAAATATATATTTATACATATTTTATATATTTGCGCCATGCAAAACAAATGCAGTCATTCTACATCTGTCTTTTTTTCTTCTGGCTAATTTCACTCAATATGATCCTCTCCATGTCCATCCATTTATAGGCAAATTTCATAACTCCATTTTTCCCAACAGCTGCATAGTATTCCATTGTGCAGTTGTACCACAGTTTCTTTATCCAGTCATCAGTTCTTGCACACTCTGGTTGTTTCCAGCTTCTGGCTTTTGTGAATAGTGCTGCTATGAAAATAAAGGTGCAGATGGTGTTTCCGCTGTTTGTGTTGGGCCTCCTAGGCTATATTTCAAGGAGCGCTTCTGGCTGGGTCAAATGGGAGCTCAATGTCTAGTCTTTGGAGGAATGTCCATACTGTTTTCCAAAATGGCTGTACCAGTTGGCATTCCACCAACAACAGATGAGAATCCCATTTTCCCCACATCCACGCCCGCACTTGCTGTTCTATCTCCTTTGGATATGCACGAGTCTCTATGGTTTGAGTTGAATCTCATTTTCTGTTTTGCATTTCTCTGATTATTAGTGATGATTAGAATTTATTCATATTTCTCTCTGACCATTCGAATTTCTTCCTTAGTTCATGTCTTCTCCCCATTTTTTTTGATGGGATTGACTCTTTTCTTCTTGTAAAAGTTCTATCTTTGCCTGATATATCCTGGATATTATTACTTATCAGATTAGTATTGGGTGAATATTTTTTTCCATTTCTTTTGGACTCTCTTTGTATCTTGGTCTCTTTTTCTTTGGAGGTGCAAACATTTTTTTGTTTCTTGTAGTCCCATATGTTCATATTTGCTTCCAATTGCTTTGTTAGTTGTGTTTCATCTTTGAATAGGCCTTTAGCTCCAATATCCTGGAGGTTTTTTCACTACGTTTTCTTCAAAGTACTTTATGAATTCCAGACTGAAATTGAGATTTGCCAAATATTAAGCCTACTAAAACCTTAATCATACACTTCCAGGAAACAGATCTATGAGTAAATAAATTTATGATTTTTAAGTCACTCAACTTGTATTCTATACAGCAACCTATGCTTCCTAATAGTAGCAGTCTCAATTTGAGACAGGAGGTCCATTATGTTGTGGTATCTAGTGGGATATATAGTTGTAAATACACCTGGAGCTCAGAAGTGGAATGAATCCATGGAAGTCATCTAATAATTGACTTTTGGAGGTGGATGAGAGAGATAATTCAGTATGAGACAGTTAATGTCACTGTCTTCCCCATTCATCATCGATTTGCTTGAGTGGGCACCAGTTACATCTCCATATGTCCCTATTCACATGCTAGTACAGCCCAAGGACCTGTGCTCACTCCAGGAATATGAATAACCTCAAACCATTCCTTCAGGTCATGGGAATGAGGTCTATTATTATTACGGTTTTGGCATATCAAATACGTGTCAGGCTCCAAATACAACACAAAAGTAAATCACTCTCTTCTCATTCTTCATTGATTTGCTCGGAGCGGGCACCAGTAACATCTCCATATGTCCTGTCTCATGCAAGTAGAGCCCAAGGCACCTGCTTGCTCCAGGAACATAAAGAGCCTCAAACCATTCCATCAGGTCATGGGAATGAGGTCTATAATTGTTACTGGTATTTGGCATATCAAATACAACACAGGTAGCTTGCCAGGCTCTGCAGTGCGGGGTAGCATACTCTTGTAGTCATCTCTAAATCCAGCATTTATTGATGAACCGCACGGCCACAAGCGGCTGCTTGAGCCAGACTGTGATAGACTGGTCTGCTGGGTGGAGTTCTGACGAGAGGGAAGTCCGGATGTGGGAAATAGAGGCCCTGGGGGGAGTGGGGGTCGTCTTGCTTGTTGCGAGGCTCTGCTGTGGTGATGGACCAGGGCCAGAACCCGCCATCCCTCCTGGGTGCCTCGTGAGTGGCTGGGCACAGGGAGAGCCAGTCACAGCTCTACCCCCATGTCTGTGAGTCTCTGGATCAGCATACTTGGGGCCAGATTTAAAAAAAAGACTGCTACAGGGTGGATCTTGATGAACCGGGCTGTGATAGGCTGGTCTGCTGGATGGAGTTCTGACGAGGGGAAGTCTGGATGTGGAAAATAGAGGCCCTCATGGATTGGGGGGTTCGTCTGGCTTGTTGCTAGGCTCTGCTGGGGTGATGGGCCAGGGCTAGTACTCCGCCCTCCCTCCTGTGCACCTCTTGAGTGGCTGGGCACAGGGAGAGCCAATGGCAGCTCTGTCTCATGTCTGTTAGTCTCACAAGACAGACATTGAGAAAAAAAGAAGGGGGCAATTAGTATAAAACGAAGATGGGAATAACATCTATAATTGAATAGCTCAATGAAAGATAGGATGACTTTGCATGAGCTGCTAAAAGGTTAAAGTGAACTGCAGCACAAATCAAGGAGTATCTAAAACCAGTACATTAACAGTGCCATACACTTCAAAATTCATGCAACAGGATCAAAACAAGTTAAGCTTTCTAATTAGGAGATTAGTTCTTACCCTTTGCAAGAGGGAAATAGTTGCATTCTAAAAGACAAGCAACAGTAGTTTGTGGGAGCACCTGTGATGTACCACCCAGCTGTCCATTCATTGATAGACGTTTTGATAACTGTTGAGGATGCTATCTACACATGGTGTCCACAGATATCCCCTTCAAAGATTGTCTTTAGCTTCAGAGAGTGACCTCACTCTAAGGTCATCTCTGTTTCAGAATGAGACACACTAATGTCTGATTTGTGTGGAAACATAAAAAGGTCTAACTATTCCAGACTGAATCAAGACAACTCTGAAGGTCTACCTTCCTCTGGGGACTCATGTGAAGTTGGCGGAGCCTCGTCAGACCTGCAGCACAGCTCATCTCTCTCTGCCTAATCCTGCCTCTGGGTGCCTCCTCCTCAACAGATGCTAATTCCAAGGGGAATTCTTTAAATAAATATCCTGAATTAAAATTCCGTTTGCTTCCTGGAGAGCTCAATCTGAGACATGGGTTGAAAGAAAGAAGCAGAAACTTTACAAATTGCTATTTCAGGGGTCTCAAAGACCAGAAGAAAGATAATCTGAGAGCAAGTACTTTGTCTTCTAAATTTCCTGCTATACCAGGCACAGAATTGGATATGAAGTAGTCTTATTTTGAGGAAATAGAGACCCCTAAGCAGTTCTCAAGGGTACTATGAGTCATTCCTAACAATGCTCAACTGGACGGGCAGTTCAACACTAGGGTCTGAGGGATTTGGAGTTGCTCAATTTAGTATAGCACTATCCCACCATACTCAAAGGTTTCTGAGGATATCTCTGTCATTTCTGGGGGACATGTGGTGGTGGGGGATAGATGTCAGATTCCAGGACATGCAAAAGAAATATCTCTGACTTCTGAGTCATCTCCCTTGGATCCCAGAGTAGCTATTTTTATCTTAAATATAGAACTCCAGGCCAAAAACATAGTTGGCGAATGGATGACTAATTCATCTGATCTCCCTGTACAGTGCTCAAAGATTACTCCTGGCTCTGCACTCAGGGATCACACCTGATGGGGTTCAGGAATATAACCAGGAATAGAATGGCCTCAGGAATAGAACTTGGCTTGATCAAGAGCAATTGAAATTCCTTACTCATAGTATTACCTCTCCACTACCAATTCTTCAGATTTTTTTCTTTCAAAACTTTCAGTGAAAACATTAGGTCAACTAAATTCCTGCATCCCTGGCCCAACTCTTTTTTTTTTGTCCAGTCCCTCTGCTCTCACTTCCTTTTCTCCCTCCCCTCCCTCATCTCCCTTTGGATCTTTTAGAAATAACTGATTCCTTTTTTATTCTTCCCTGGTTGAGGTCAGATGGGAAATGTGATCACGCTGTTTATTTCCCACCAGTCAGAAAGTTTCACAAGGAAAGGAAAAAAGGAGGAGACGAATGTCCAGAAGCACTTCCAAATATTGACAGGTGGAGTAACCCTGTCAACTGGAGGTCAAATCAGCTACTATACTTCAGATTTGAACTCCTTTCAACTCACTTGGAAGAAACTAGTCAACTGGAAACATGCACATAACTGGTTAACATGTTAAGGAGAATCAAGGGGGTAGTTCCAGACAGAAGCTTTGCCATCCTCAGCAGCCCTCCAACATGATAGACCCCAGACTCCTCTCTGGAAAAAACGGGGCAGAAAACAATGCTTAATGGGGTGCATAGTGATCACTGAAGAGGGAGCTTCCCCGGAAGAGCCCCAACTCTTTGCTCAAAGGGCTCCCTTTTTCACACAGTTCACTGACTTAAAGCCAGTGGGAGCTCCATGCTATGTGCAATAGGCACACAGGGAGACAGGTGGGGGACCATGGGTGTCATGATCACCTGACTCCAGAGATTTTGTGTAAAAGCAGATGTGGGAGCATTTGAGAAGTTGCATATGCTGACAGCAATCTGCCTGAACCCAGATTTAAAGAAGGGATACTTGAAAGAAAACAAAGCATTTTATAAGGTACACTGCATTGATCAAGTAAAATCAACAATATTTAAAGGCTTTTTTAATGAATGATAATTAGAAAAGAACTGCAACATGGGATGCTTAGGTGCACTCATATTAAAACAGCTCCTCAAGAAATATTAGAACTAAACGGACTGCTTGAGATTATGGCCTCTAAATGTATGTATTGCAATCTACAATATGTAAGAGAAGGAAAAGAGAGAGGGAAACAGAAAAGTGATAAAGAACCCGCCATAGAGGCAGGCTATGGGAGGGGGAGGGAATTGGGGACGTTGGTGACGGGAAATGGGCACTGGTGGAGGGCGAGGTGCTGGAACACTATGTGACCGAAACCTCTAAACATGAACAACGGTGTAATTGTACATCTCACGGTGGTATAATAAAATATTAAAAAAAGAACTGCTTGAAACTGACACAAAGGAAAGACAGAAAAAGAAAATGCAGCATTTTAACACTGTCTCATGTAAGATACTCTCTGAAATGTCTCTGATGGTGTTTTGTATCCAAGGTTAGAGGGGGTGCCATTCTAGAAAATACATATGTGCAATGGGCAGAAAAAGAGATGACAAAAAGTCACAAAAGGTGTAAAAAAGGAATTGCGGTTCCTACTAGAATCTAAATGAACTTCAAGTCAGTATAGCTGAAAAATAATGCTCCATTCCCCCAGCAATTGCTTTTAAATAAAAAAAAAAAAAGTTTCACGCCATTTAAAAAAAAAACCCAAACCCCACAAAAATGTCCAAATTCAGGAAGCAAAAAGTATATATTTCACAGACAAACACTCCATGTGCTAATCACATATGGTTTAGTTTCCCACATTATTTTTCTTCAGGTTCAATAGCATTTTTTAAGTCTGAAGAGAAAAAAGCAAATTGAAGATAGGAAAAGAATTTGGATACAGATAGAGACTTAGATTTTGTCTCTATATGTAGCAGAAAAGATGAAAGAAATACACTCCAAGAACAGTCCAAACTTCTGTTTCAAATTAACACCTAATCAAAAAATCTAGTGGTTTTCCACTGAACTACAATGCTATTGTTTCATGTCACCCTAAAGTGTAATGCTCAAATGACTTCTGTGAGAATAAATTTTAGCAGGGACACTTTGCCACCCAGAGCCAAAAATATTCTTTCTTTTATTGTCAAGTAATCCATTGTTTGGTGCTCTGCCCCAGCTAAGGAAACAACAGATATTTCTGACTCCACCCAGCTCCCTTGAGTCATGGGTCATTTTCTTTTATTTTTCTTTCCTTTGTTTTCCCTCTTCTCCTTTTTCTGTTTTGGGGCAGTACCTGGCAGTGTTCAGTACTTACTCCAGGTTCTGTGCTCAGGGATCACTCCTTGTGGGGCTTAGGGGCCACATTTGTGCCAGGATTCAAACACAAGTCATCCTTGTGCAAGGCAAGCATCCTTACCACTGAACTATTGTTCTGGTCTCTGTCACTGGTTATTTTCAGGGTATGTATACAATAACTCCTCATTCATAGATTTAACACATTTTCTGAGTATGAAACTTTTGTGGCAAAAGCCATGCTGTTTTCTGGGGATGTAGCAAAAATGGGGCCTCAGTGCCTGCCAGATTGCAGTTCAGAGTCTATACGAGAATATCTGCAAGAAGGCAAATAAACAAACTATGGAGTGATGCATACTGTGGTTAGGGGTGTACACATTGCACAAGAGGGGCAAGTGAAGTGGACAGGGAGATGTTCAAGGCTTCCTCCAAAAAGTTATATCGGACTTTCACCAAGTCCAGAATTTGCCATTATTGCTTCTGAGAGAATCGCCAGCACATCCTCAGTGCCTGGTAGAATTCTTCACATACAGTAGAACAAATGATTTTCAGGCTCCAGAAGGGGCACAGGGGCTACATGATCTCAGTAGAAGATTATAGCTTCATATGTGTGAAGCCCTGACTTCATTATCCTGCATTGCAATAATAATATAATAATAATACTCTGGCTGTGGCAGACAGGAGACAGGCATGTCTACACCCCCAGGTCTCTGCCCCGTGGGCCCTGGATGATTGACAGTCTGGCATAGAAAAAGACTGGGCCCCCTGGGAAGAACCCAGTGCCACGGCAGAGCCTGGCAAGCTACCCGTGGTGTATTCAATATGCCAAAAACAGTAACAATAATGTACCTCATTCCCAATGAATGGAGCCGTTACTGGTGCCCGCTCGAGCAAATCGATGAACAATGAGAAGACAGGTGACAGGTGATACTCTCGCTGCCTGCAAGACTTTCTTCAGAAAAAAAGCAGAAAAATAACTTACTTTATATTTATTCCCCATGCATTTTCTTTTCTTTTCTTCTTACACCGGGAGATTCTCCGGGATTACTCCCTCCTCTGAACTCAGGAATTAGTCCTCATGGCACTAGGGGAAAATAGAGATGCTGGGGATCAAACCTGGGTTAGTCTCATGCAAGGTAAATGTCCTACCCACTGTATATTGCTCTGCCTATGTGCATATATTTCCATATCAGAAGGCATACAAGTAGTGAATGAGGGCTAAGTGAGTAGGGAAAATAAGAGACAGGGCCAATTCAATTTTATCACTGTTGAGAATGAGAGAATTCACTCAGGTTTGACACCACTTTTAATGGAGTGTCAAACCTGACACTGGATGATGCTGCTCTAGAATGGTAAAGACAAGATGACAGGAGTGATGACTCTGTACTTAAGTCACCTTTTGCCTCCACTGGTACAGGGTGAATTAGAAAGGCAGATATGAAGCCCTTCTCACTCCATGACAACCTGAACTCCTACATAATATTTCTTCCCTTTAGGAAAATACCAAGTTATTCAAGGAACTCAGTTTATATGTACATAAGTACTGGCATTTAAATTTGTGGGGGAAGCCCTGCAGAAAATTTAGAATCAAATGGCAGATGATGCAAATTTCATGAATACTCTTTGACACCTTGAAGTTGAAACATAACAGATGCTCAAGAAACCCCTGAAAGAAATGTAGGGTCTTTTCCAGGGGTGAAGATGAGATTTTCTAGGAATAAAGGAAGAGAGGGAAGATCTGCACATTTCATTGGAGTTGGACTTATTTATTTATTTAGCTATGTTTGGAGAGAGTCCACCTTGGAAGTACTCAGGGACCACCCTAGGCTCTGCACGTATACAGTGGTACCTGGGAGACCATTTAGAACTTGGAACCTACATGGTCCTTTGGGCTATCTTCAGGGGAAAACTTGTGCTTTAAATACAGAATTTTAGTTCTAAAAGTTATTTTTCTTAGTATGACATTCACCGTCATTGAAAGAAATATAGAGTTTAGGTATGCATCTGGAATGTATTATCTCTGAAGCTCCCGGTACTCTAAAACTTGGGATCCTCCTTTGCTAACTAGCTCTTTTCTTCACAATTACCAGAATGCACAGTAAAGGTAGACTATGAATCACACTCCATTATACACTTGATCTATCACTTTGGGGTAAAGAGTGTATACCTTCTTAATTGATAGTACAAAAAGCAGGACAAAGATAGTACTGGCATTGCAGGGAAAGCAGGGATGAGAGATATAATCTAGAACACAGCGTATAATGGACAAGGGTAGCAAAGAAAGGAGAAAAAAGTAAAACAGCAAGAATGAATCAAGAGAACTTGAGAGAAGCATGGTGATTCTAAATGGGGTGTCAGATCCTTTCAGAGGTCTATCTGCTCTTCCCTGGACATAGATTGTAGAGTATCAGCACAGCAAGGGGCCTAAAGCAATCATCTAGCCAAAGCTTCCCCCTTCACATACTTCCCCACCCCACCTCCTGCCCCCCACCTACACTTCTCTTCCCTTTGTGCTTGTGATGACTGGAGGGGAGTCTCACACAGGCTTGAAGGTGGTGCTTGAACACCTGGTGGTTGTACTTGCTGGGTGTTGAAAATATGGTTGTGGTGCTCATACACTCAGCCGGTTTTCATCAGGGATCACCAGAGGACTTGGTTGTGGTGCTTCGTGGGGGTGGAGTGGCATAATTATTTTGTAGTGCTTGTGCACATCTGCATTAGACATCACAATTATTGTGGCACCAGGTGTCCCAGAGAATCAAGCCACCAGGACCATGCCTGGCATATGTGGAAATGCTAGAGATTAAATTCAAGGCCTCACAGACCAACACTTAAGTACTGAGCAATCCTTAAAAGTTTCTTCCTTTTTTGTGGGAGGGGCACACTCAGAAGTGTTTAGGACTTACTCCAGGCCCTGTTCTCAGGGGTCAATTCTGGCAGTGCTCAGAGCACCATTTACAGTGCTGAGGACTGAGCCTGAATCAATTGTATGAAAGGCAGAAACCTTTTTTTTTTTTTTTTTTGCTTTTTGGGTCACACCCGGCAATTCTCAGGTGTTACTCCTGGCTCTGCACTCAGGAATTACTTCTGGCAGTGCTCAAGGGACCATATGGGATGCTGGGGATCGAACCCGGGCCGGCACAGGCCAGCCGTGTGGGCTATCGCTCTGGCCCAGAAACCTTTTTTTTTTATTGTACTGTCTCTATGGACCTGGTAAATCTAACTAAGAGTGAGAAAGGAAAGGAGGTTAGGTTAAAAAGAATCTGCAGAGTTTGGACATGTCACACAGTGGTGAAGGTGGCAGTGCTCCAGGAAATTCAGAATCTTTAACTCGGTGGTATAGCTAGAGCTAAATTTTTGACTAGAGGGTGGCTTTGGGTGTGATGTGACTGCTGGGGCTGATAATCCAGTTATAGCACACCAGATAGGGAGGGATGTTACAGAGAAGGCAACCAATTTCGACTAAATAGTAACATAGAAGGTTTAACCTGTAACATCTTGGCAATCCCTAACACAAGGACTTTATGACTCCATGGTGAGATACAACAATTTACACTAATTTTCTTCTTAGGAAATATTTTTGATTATTCTGTTAGCAATTGATTGATAACAAGAAAAAATAAAATTATTGTGGGCCTGCTTTGGGGGCAGGCTTGAGGGGTGATTGGGAATAGTGGAAAATGGAAGGAAGGTAATAGTGATGGTGGAGTGGTGTTGGAATATTGAATGACGTAACAAATCATTATGAACAGCTTTGCAAACCACATTGTTATATAAAGTATAGGGCAAAATTTATATAAGTAGTCCCTATCTATTTCATGTAAACTCCAAGATACATTAGCACAGAATTTCTTTAAAAGTTTTAGTACTGAGCACTCGACGGGTGTAACCCCAAAAGCACAATACAGTTTTATTACTGACAGGTAAGGCATAGTTATTAGCATAATGAGATCCAAATATAAAAATGAAATATAATGCAATATACCTTAGATTCCAGTTGAAAATTACTTATGTAAATGAGAATAAGCATTTCATTATATTGTTGTATAAAAGGATGTTATTTTCTTATTTACATATATTAAAATCATGGAGCAATCACAAATTTGCTTTTACAAATTGCTTTGATTGCTTTACAGCCAAAAAATTGGCTTTTACTGATTATTTTCTGATCATACTATTTGCCAACTTTAAAGTTTTGTTAGAACAAGTAACATAATGCAAGTTGTTATGCACTCAAGAGGGCAGGTTGGGCATAAAATAGGAACCTCAGTAGAGGGAAGGTCACAGTGATGGTGTTAGATCACTAAATGCCCAGAATGACTTTTTGATTTCACTTTGTAAATCACAGTGGCTTTTATTAAAAAATAAAATTAAATTAATTAAAATTAATTAACTAAAAGGAAACTGCCTAAGGATCTATAGTGAGTGGGTGACTGGGCTGAGATGTCATGCATGGTCTCTTGCAATTTCTTGAGCTATTTTCAAACTCACACTCAAGCAAGAAAACAGTAAGAAGTACATCCTTCTTGTCTGTCTTTGCCAAAGTTAATGTTTTTCTAGGGCTAAGATATCAGAGGGGCCACTATCCATTAATCCATTCTTTCATAAGTAAACAACTTCCACATAGTAGCCTTTATATTATGGTTTTTATACAGTGGTGAAACTCACCTAACAATTATTTCTTAGAATATATCCTCCCTCACTAAGTGATGCATGACTGTTCATGTAGAATTTTCATTTCTCTGGTTGATGTCTATAAAAATAAAAAAGACAGTTGAAATTAACTTTAATAATCTATTGTTTAACACAGTATTATTTCTATATATATAATCAATATAATGACCTGAAGGAATGGGTTGAGGCTCTTTTGTTTCTGGAGCTAGCAGATGCCCTTGGGCTACACTAGCATGTGACAGGACATATGGAGATGTTACTGGTGCACACTCGAGCAAATCAATGATCAACGGGAAGACAAGTGATACAAGTGATACAAGAATCAATATAAGAAATATTAATGATATGTTAGTATAGCATTCTTAGATATACAGCATTATATATGTATATAGATATATAGTATTCTTTGTTTTGTACTGTCTTTAAATTCTGGTATGTGTTTATTATTTACAGCACACCTCAACTTCAACTAACCGTATTTCAAGATCTCGGTAGCTACATATGGATAACTAGTGGATAATATGGCCTATGATGAATGATAGCACTTAACACCAAACTTCTAATTTGCTGAATGCCCAAGTAGTCAATGTGCAGTTTCATCTATGGGATGGACTGTGACTCAGTAATAAATTCTTGAACGTGTGAGGCCTTGGATTTGATCCCAGTGTATAAAATAGCAAATAAACTGCATTCAATATGAGCCAACATCTTGGCCACATAAAGCTTGGAAATAATGAAAAGGTAACAGAGGAGGGTAGGTTCCAGAATACAGGCACACTAACTAGGGCCTTCAAGGATGTAATGATTCTTTTAGTGATTAATGACATATCTTGAGCCTGTTGGCCAATGAGCAAGGCCTTATTCACAATTCCATGTGGCTTTGCAGTTGGCAATTTTAAAACTTTCATGTTGATTATAAGCAGATTAACAAAGTCAGCTGCAGAGTTGCTCTCTGTGTAAGAAATCTATTACTGCTTTGTGGTCAGCAGTACTATGCTCTATATCAAAACTAGAAAGCCTAATTCATTCAACTGCTCAGGTATTTAAATAGTGTGAAAATTGTTTAGTAGAGAAAAATGAAACTTCTATTGTAGGTTGAAAATGTCAGGGGACACACAAACATGTCAGCAGAAATGACAGTGGCATACTTGAAGCTGAGGGTTCCTAAAGGTTTCAAGATGAGCCCAGGTGAAATGACATGCTTCTACTTTATGCTCATATCCTAGGATAGTCTCAGGAACACCCCATTTTGAACAGTGCACTAGTGTCTGACTTCCTTTTGTTCTCAAGAAATTCTATTTACAACTTATTTTCTGCTTGTGTTTAGCCTGACAGCACTACCACTTCGCAGACCACTCCCTTGCCAGAAAATGAAAATTGTTAACCATCACAGAGTGGTCTAAATGTCTTTATTTTTTATTCTTGCTCATCATTTGAGTATTCTAGAATATGAGAATTAAATGCTGCTGCTGATTTTATTGTTGTTGATAATGATGATTTTGATTTGGGGACCATAACTAGCAGTGCTCAGGACTTACTCTTGGCATTGAGATCAGGATCACTCTTGGTTGTGCTCAGGGCATCATATGCCAGGGATTGAACTGAGGTTGACTATGTACAAAGTAGTGCCTTACCTGCTGTACTATCTCTGGAACCCATGAGGATTAAATACTTAAGACCTTTCAGATTTCACTTTGCTCCCAGAATCACAGACTATCAAAGGAGAAAGAGATATCCATGGTAGTCTACCTCCATTTCCACTTCTTTATGACATGAAATAGGTAAATGAACTCGAGAAGGGTGGCAACTTTCCAAAGACCAACTGGAATGTGTTAGATTCAGTGTCACATCCAGCTCTCTTCATGACATTTTCAATTGCTTCTGGTTTTTTGAGAGACTCTATTTCAAGGCATCATGAACAGACATAAAGTACCAGATCCCCTTCATTTGATGAATACTTTGACATTAACCTCATGAGATCGGATCAAGATTTCAGAGGCTGATTTTTCTACTCCTGAGATACTTAAACTTTTTGTAAACATTATGTGTGTAAAACTTACCACCATGTCTTATTTTGCACTCTTTAGTTTATGCAAGAAATAAACATTTATTCTCATTTTTAGATCTCCATTATAACCCCATTCCAGTGAGGTTATACCCACTATTCCTGCCCCTACCTACCAGTCACCTGGTTAGGAAAAAACAAAAAAAAAAGTTTGACAATGACGAGTGTGCCCTCTGCTGACTGGATGTCTGCACTGCAACTTTGTTTGCATAATTCACAGGCACACTTGGAGCCCCAGCTACCTGAGAGATGCATTCAATGGAAACAGGGCATTGATGAGAATTCCCTCATCTCTTCTAAAGAACCTATAATATTTGTCAAATCAATGTCTTTTTCTACTCCTTACCAGTTTTTCAGTGGGAAAAACTATTATTAAGGAGGGTTCCAATTTCTGCTTTTCTACAGATTTTTCCAGAAAAGCACATTTATGGCATTCACCATCCTCCCACTCTTTACAAAAAGTTAAAATTTATAAATAGCGCTTTCATGATGTAGACTAGAACTCAGTACAATAACAAGCCTTTAAAATGGAACTTAAAAGGAGCCCCTTTCCTGGGAGCATGAAAAGTAATTAGAAATACATTTTGAGTCCTTCCTAGATCACCAGCTCTCCTGGGGTGTGCTTTAGGATGTGTCACTTTTCTCACACTCCTCCTCCTGCCCTCCCCCATCAGAGTTGCCTTGGGAGCTGTGAGCCTCTTTCTCAAGCCTGTTCAGCTAAAGGCTTCCCAGTGCTTGCCCACTATTGCTTTCTACTGGGGCCTCTACTTTCCCTCCCCTCCTCTTTCTTCTCTCCTTTCCTTACCTTACCTCACTTTTCCATACCTTCGTTCCTCCCTCCCTCCCTCCCTCCCCTCCCTCCCTCTCCTCCCTCCCTCCCTTCCTTCCTTCCTTCCTTCCTATCAAGAGACAAATCCCCAAGCCTACATACTACCTAACAGGTATGAACACAAATGTGTTTGCTGCTTTCGGGAACAGTGGACACCACTGAAGAACAAAATCCAACCTATTTGGAAGTCTCTAGGAGTTCAATATTAGTAAAAGAAATAGATCTAGTTGGTTATAGAGTAGGGGAGGGGTTGAAATTTCACTATTACCAGCACCTCCTTTTTAAAAAAATAGGTTCCAGTCACACTTTGTAGTGCTTTGGCAGGTGGTGCTTAGGGGACATTGGGGACAATCCAGACATGACATCTGTTTTGAGAGAGGTGTGTGGCTCCAAGATTCAAACTCAGAGAGTCTTGCTTATGTACCATGTACTCTAACACTTAAATCATCCCTGCGGCCCTGCATAATCTCTTAAACCATCCAGTAGGTAGGCACATCCAGCTTTCCCTGAGGTTCTAAATTGCATTAAGGACGAAGAGCTGAGGACCCAGAAATGTTGTACTAGAGGACTTTAGAAGGAAGAGTTAGGTGGAAGGGAATACCACAGGAAAAGCTTCAGGTCTTGGAAGAATAAATTAAAGGATATTACCAGACCACAAAGAGGCAAGAAATACAGGAATACATAGGAAGGAATATGAGCTTGGTCTAGAACAAACTGTTTATCTTATGAGTTCTTTCATTATACCCAAAAGACTTCCTGCAAGGACCTAAAGATTAATGATTCCTCCATTTACAATCCCAACTCACACCTTTGCCCAAGTGACAAATATTCACTGCTTTCACTCCCAGTGAAGGAGTCTGTGGTCAATGCTTCTAAATACAATGAGGGAAAACCCCAAAGACTGGCTAGAAAGAACTGTCAGAATTCATGTCAGTAATTCAAGGCATAGGCTGAGGGTCTTTGGAGGGTGGGTGGGAGGTTTGTGTGGGTGGTGCCTTGGCCACAAATATGGACAAACAGGGTGAATATGGTAGCAAATTTTTGAGTACAATGGCAAATGCAGGTTTTTCTTTCCTGTGTAATTAGAAAGTAGAATAGGAAGTGGAGAAAAAGTTCTGCATCAGTATTTCTACGAAGTAAAACTATCACTGGGAGGGAGAGAATGGTGTCTGACTTCCATGGGCTAAGCTGAGGTTTGAGGACTGCTGGTGCTCTCTCTGCAAAGGGAGGGGACCCGCTTTTTCCCAACCACTGTCAAGCCATGTTCCTGGAACAGTTAGAGAAACAGTACCCTCCCCCCCACACACACACGTAAGCTCCAGAGCAATACACTATCAACTTTTAATGTTTATTCCTCTGGTTAGAAGTTTTCAAGACTTGTTGAGAGTTGACCTGGGAATGAAGGTGGAGGATGGGGGACGTGAAACTGTGAGACCTTGGAATGTGCAATGTGCACTCTTGCAAATACCCAAGCTGCTGAGAGTCAAGCTTTCACGTCTCAGTTTGTATCCAGGCAAAGTTGTGTCCACCTGTTCAGGAACTCCTGGGATTGTCTCTGGGAATTAAATCAGCTTTCTTTCCGAATAACGAAGTGTGCTGTGCCAAGAGTTCCTGATCTAGGGCAATGGAGCTTGAGACCAGATTTTGTTTGCTGTTGCCTGGTTTGTTTTGTTTTGTGACTTCTCCAGCCCGCTCTCTCATTTTCCATCATTTAACTGGGTTCTAGTGAGCACCAGCCAGATCTCACACCTCACCCCAGCCCAGTCTACCTGAAGCTCTGGGTGCCCAGAAACCAAGCTGGTTCTCATAATGAATGTGTTGAATGGCTCTCTCTGTTTATTTAACACAAGTGTACCGTGAATGCGGAAAAATAAATAGAAGGATCGAACATACGACTGGCCGTGGTGAAAAGTCTTTTGAATAAATAAAAAGGGACCGAGTTTTCACTGTTGAATGTAAATTCCTTTGAAGTGGAACGAATCATTTCAAGGATAGTTCACGTTGTCCTAACAACGCGGGTGAATGGCGAGAGCCCTTCTTTTGTTAAAGATATGTTTTCTTTCTTTCAGTCAGAACTGATGATGATACCCCTTTCACGCTCTGTTTTCCAGGATCATAAATCTCCACTCCCAGCTTCCCAAATCGCACTTTCAGAAGCCAAGCCCAGGCGGGTGACGGCTGCTCAGGCAGGGCGCGGGGCGCTCTGAGCATTCCCTTCCTCCCCGCCCTCCCTCCGCTGACTCCCCCGACACCCTACACCCGTCAGAACCCGCTTGGGCTCACTTTTCTGCCACAGGGGGCGCTACAGCTGGAAGAAGTGGTGGAGAGAATTGGGGACTCAGGTCCTGGGTGCAACTTCGCCCTGACTTCTTTTGCGCTCCAGGGGCTGGGCCGCGCACACAGGCTGCAGTTTCAAACTAAACCGGACTCCGCAACTTCCCTCCGACCAAGGTCCCTGCAATCTTCCTTCCAGCCACAGGAATGCAAACACGCCATCGCCCCTGCTGGCCATTGTTAGCTGTTGGTGCCCACTTATTGGGGCGAGGGTGGGGGGGGGCAGTAAGAGGTTGCGGAAGAAAAAGGTCAACCTCAAATATTTCTTGTTCAAATATGAACTCTTCCCTCCCTACACGACACCTCCCTCTGGGACCCCTCCCCCCTCCTCCGTAGGCCCTTGCGGTTAGATCTGCCAGTGCCCTCAATTCTGTGAGGCCAAAGCCCACCCCTCCTCGACTTCAGGCAACCAACGAATAGATCTATAGAAGGCTTTAGTGGGGATAGGGGTGGGGTGGGTCGGGGGTTGGGCTGAACTTCGATGTCCCAGAAAGGTCAGAGAAAGTTGCTCCTAGTTCATGTTTCGCAAAGCCCGGAGCTGGGGAGAGGGTGCTCCAGATTTCTAGAAGGTTCCACTGGGGTCCCAGAAACGCCTGTCTGGGACAGGAACGTCCAGTTAGATTCCCCAGAACTGGAAAGCAATGTGCTAACACCCCTCCCCACTCAATTCTTCTGCCTCGGAAGGAAGGGAGAAATGGACGATCTCAAAAGGAGAGGTGTGTGGGATACTACCAGGAACTGGATCAGTCAAGACCCTAGCCCCTCTGGGCTCTGGGCTGGCCCAAACAGAAGCCAGGGGCTCCCGCGGAAGGAACAGCCCTCCCGGGCTGGGGGAACTCAGCCCCCAGTTCTGCCCAGGAAAAGTGGCAATCCTGGCAGCCGGGTCCTGAAGAGTCCCGTTAGTGTTAGCCTTTCAAGCGGAAATAAAGGAGAATGCTAGGGCTGTTTTCTGTATCTGCCTTTGGCCGGCGGCTGCAGTGCAACCGCAGCGTGGGTCATTTCTCTTTTTCCTTGGGTTTTAAATTTATTGCTGCACCTGAGGACAAAACCTGCCGGAGAAGCTGCAGAAATTCTCTCTCTCTCTCTCTCTCTCTCTCTCTCTCTCTCTCTCTCTCTCTCTCTCTCTCTCTCTCTCTCTGTCTGTCTCTCTCTGTCTCTCTCTCTCTCTTTTGCACGTGCAGTGCTGGCGAGACTTGTTGGATTGGGAGTGGGAGTTATGGAGGTGCATGCCTCTCCTCAGCGCCTGAACTCGGGAGTCCATTTGGCAGCAAATATAGCAAAACAGCATTATTGCCTTCTCCAGCCCGCTGAAGCCTGCCAGCGCTTTGGGACCAGAGAGAGGACGGCTCTGGCAACTCGGGCAAAGTTCATTCACTGGGAAACTCCGAAAAGTTTAGAGGCAGTCTCTAGCAAAAACTGTTCATTCTTGCAGACAAAATAAAACGAAATAAAATTTCCAAACTCAAGTCCCTCACTAAGCTATGGTCTGAGCAGACAACGGGAGGTTCTACCCTGTCCCTTCTATGCCCTCCAGACATACCATGAGAGTAATAGGAGGAGTTGGGAGGGGGGCATACAGGGGACAGCTTTTGTGACAACCTGTCCTTCCCATTGAGAAGAGTGAGCTTAGCTGATGCGCAGAGCAGTCAGGACAACTCTTAGCAAGTTGTTGCTAAGAGTCCTTCAGACCTCAGTTTCTGCATCTGTTAAAGGGGAGCAATAATACCCTCCCACCTCTTGCTGGACTAGAGACAGAAATGTGTTGAAGCACAGGGTATAACACCCAAACGACGTCCAGAAAATTCCTTTCCTTCAAACTGCAAGCTCTGAATGGCCGATGTCGCCTGTTCAGAAATGAGGAGGTCGGAAGAGAATCCACTATCTTGGTTCTTGGTTGCGAGACAGGCCAGGGTTCTGCAGCCCAGAACTGGCCTTATCACTGGCGGGTTACAGTACTAGCTACAGCAGGTTTCAACAGGGGCCTCGGCCACTTCTTGGGAGCAGGCTAGAGATGGGGAACCAACCCGTGTCTGTCTCTGCCGCCTGGCCTCCTCCCAAGCACTTTGGGAAGTCGGGGAACAAGACTTAGTGTTGAACAAGACTGAAGGACTTAGTGATCTTAGTGATCGATTGTGCAACGTTGTTCCTGGGCACTCGCGAAGCGTCAGATCATTTACTACTACCAGTAAAAAGTACGCAGCGGGCTGCGGAGCTCGGCCCAGTTGCAGTCGCCAGCGCTCTCGTTTGTCAGACTTACCCGCTAGCACAGTGCAGGCGGGAGGCGCGATTACCTAGCTGCGCCTTTCCGCCAGAGCGCTGGCTGCAGAGGTAACATCTGTGCAAAGCCCGGTTCTGGCACACACACCCACCCACTCCCTCCCAGTCACCTCTTTTTCTCTGTTGTTTCTTACAAAAGAAAAGAAAACGAAAAACCAACCTTCCTCTCTCTCCACAATAGACGCACCAGGGAGCCTTTCACTTGGCCAATCTCTGGAGTTTCATATGAACTTCATTAAATCAATTACTCCGTGAACACATCACAATTTATTTGCAATTAGTATCAAAATGTCTTACTTTTATTAGTAGGTCGGAGCAGATGTAGCTACAGAAGGGACAACGCATTTTCGTGAAATCTATCTCTTGCAACATATTAAATCTTCTGGTCAGGAGAGGAGGCGAAATTCAAAGGCAGTTTAATGGAGGAGAGAGAAACCAGGCTGGAGACAAATGAGATCCGTGCAGGTGTTGAAGCAGCTTGTGTTATAATTGTATCTAGCCAAAAGGTTGCTTTTTATTATCCATAATGAGCGAACAAAAGTAACCATAATTAAACGTCTGGTCTCGCTGATGACTGAGAGGTGCGTGACTGAAAGGCTCTGAGTACAGCGGGGACTTCAGAAATGGTTAACAAGAAGTCCCATTCTTTAAATAGTGGTTTTGTTTTTGGGGGTGTGTGGGGCGTGGGGGTGGGGAGAGAAGAGTAGAAAAAGAAAAAGAGTTATCTAATTTTCATTACCCCAAGCCAGAGATTTATCGGTTGTGACAACAGTTTTATTGTGCTCAGGGAGGGGTTCCTGCAGGTTTATAGAAACTGATTTACTTTCCTTGGAAATAAAATTATATGCAACAGTCTACCTTTGGAAGTTGGACCTTAGCTCCTGTTAATACCATTAGTGACACAGGATCGAATTTCAAATGAAGCCTGGTGACAATTACAGACGGAAACAGATGCCCTTGGAAATTTAGGTCAAGTGTTCAAGATTCTGGTTTCATGGTCAAGGTTGTTTGGGGGATAACTTTGAGGGGACTGTCATAAATCTGTCCTTCTTTACAAACTGGGGATGTGCCTTGAGGGTGATTCAGGGACCGGGAGGCCAGGAAAATTTATTTAGAGGGTCCTCAGGTCACTGAAAACAAGAGATACTGAAATGCTGTAACACTGGACAAATATGCATGGCTGGACTGTGTAAGTGTGTGGTTGGGGTGTTGGTTACTCTTGGGGGACACCTTGGGGAATAACAACTGCCATAGCCCACTGCGGAGGAGCAAAAAAAAAATCTTGTCTGGGGTGTCTCACTTATTACCTAATAGGAATCCATTATGGCGCTTCCATAACCTCAGAACCTTCTTTTTTACCTATCTGCAAAACGGGAATTCTAGTCTGGGGCCTGGTCTTTTCAGAGGAGTTGTGGCAAACATTAAACTGATAATGAATTTCCAAGTATCTAGGCTTTCAAGAGGAAGGGGTTATTCAGAAAATGCCCCGTCACTATGTGAGAAAGATATCCATTCTCCTTTTGCCCAGGGGGCAACTTTCCTAAGAACAGAGGCATAGAAAACCGCAGCACAGAAATTCCGGTGTTGACTCCCCAACCCATGTCTCTAAGCATGGCAGTCTTTGGGTTTAAGTCCCTCTGGTGTGTGTTTCCACTTGACAACTCTTTTAAAGACATAGACCCACATTTTATTTACTGCTGACTATAAATTATTTACTAGCAGGCTGAGGTAATTGTATTAAACCTGCATGGTTTGTTTACACTAAATAGTTATCTTGGGACTCTGTTGCTTGCCTTGGAGTTGCGAGACTCCTGGGAAAGTGGAGAAGGTCCCGGACAGCCAGAGATGCCACGGAAAAGGCAAGGATTACCATGGCAACGAAAATGGCCTCAGATCTCTGGATTATTTAATAAATATGAAATGCAGTCTAACAATCCGGGAGGGGCTTTGGTTCCATTGAAGCCTCTTTACTGTTCGCCCCAGCCCCACCCCTGTACCCCTCCTCATTGCCGAGTGTAGACAGGCTCCAAGGTATCTCCTCTTCTCTAAAATAAAATAACATGAATTTAGTAGGGAGGATGGGGAATTTAGCTCTCTCTGTGTGTATGTGTGTATGTGTGTTTTGGAGTGGAGGTGTGGCGGAAGCAGTCACCCCCTACAGGGATGAAGGGAGAGTGAAAAGAGGGGAAGGGGAGGGCAAGTTCCTGCTCCTTGTGGGAATTGCTGAGGAAAGCAAGCAAGCAGAGGAACTTTGCCACTAGATTTCTTCCCGGAGGAGTGTTTCCTGGCCAAAAGCAGGGTCGAAAAGAAATCAGCTAAGACAGGCATTATGCTTTAGAGTTAGGATCTGCCTGTATACATGACTGTGTGTATGTGTGTGTACATATGTGGTACACATGTATAGTACTCACCAATAATTTTGTATTGCTTTGGGTTTTTGAACCTCACCAGGTGGTGACCAGAATTTGCTCCTTTGTAATCTTTGGGGAAGAACAACATAGCCCACAGCGGAGGAGCTTTGAAATCTTCCTGGTGGTGTTTGGTGACCCTATGTGTGACCATGGATTGAACCTGGGTAGGCCATGTGCACAGCAAACATTTTCCCTGCTTTACTATTCCTATGATCTAATACTAACCAACAGAGTTATTTCTTCCTACTTTTTCGTATTTTGTCTGTTATGTGTATATATAGAATTAATTTCTCTTGGAGCCAGAGAGTACAGCAGATGATGACATCTGTCTTGTGTGCTGCAGACACAGGTGTGATCCCTGGTACCCCTGAGCACATCCAGGGATGATCAATGAGCAAAGAGTCATGAGTAAGTACATCCTGCTTATCATAACCTAAAATAAAACTAAAAAATATTACTTTTAGAAACCTCTCTGGAAATATCAAGCACAGAAGAAGATATAAGGGAAAGGTTGTAGGGAAGCCGTTGTTCCAGGAATCAACCACACAGGAGATTCTTATCTGAACTCACTTCCTTAAATATATTGGCCTTGGAAAAGGGATGGATTTACCTATTTTTGTGGAAGGCTTTTAAAAAGGGGGTCTAGAGGAATATACTAAAAGTAGGTTTGTTGCACAGCTGGTTGTGCACATGGAATTTCAGAATGGTTGTATTATTACCATAATATAGGGTGAGGTAAACAAAACACCTAGACAAAAAGCTAGTTGTCCAAAGTGATTCACAGTAATAAAAGACCACTTACTTATAATTTTGTTCTCTTTTCCTTTCAGCTGAGGTAATGATGCAAGGTGAGAAAAAGTCCTATTAGTCTTCGAATGCAAAAGGCCTACTGTTGCTCAGTGCAGAGTTGAACGATTGACACTGACTTAAACATTCAGGAAACAGCCTGTAGTCTCAGAAGTTAGGTTTGTGTATAATTTAAAATTCAGTGACATGCTTTTTATATTCCTGAATTACATTTCCTGGTAATTTGGCCCTTTTTATTAAATTAAATGTTGCTTTACAAAGAGGAGAAAATGGCGATATGCCTAAATACCTAAAGTATGAAAACAAGTGTGAAGCATTTTATGATAATGAGTATGCAGATTAACTCTGTGGAAAACCAAGTTGAATAAACATTATATAAACATATGTAGACATTAAAAATTTAAATGCAATTAACACAACATACAAGTAACCACTTGAAAGTAAACAATATAGTGGTATTTTGTACAGTGGCAGTGTTGTACAACCTCCAGATCTAAATCATGTTTATTAAGGACATTGTTGATGGTTACACAATAAAATTACACTTACAGCACAGAAACATAGACAAATTATTAAGATGGAGTTTTTAAAAATATTATTTTATCATTATCACATTCAATTCTAATTCAATCATATTAAGACACATACTTAAAAAAAGCCAAAGCCTAAGTCCAAATAAAAGGTGAGCAAGCCATATTTCTCAAGCTACAATAAAACCATGTACCCAGGAAATAAATACTCCCCATTTGCCCCAACTTTTAACCTTGGGCATATATTTTTATTGATGCCTGTAATTCATAGAACACAAGTGTTTTTGCTCAATAGCAAAATTTCTATGTGCTGCTGCTATCTTCAAATCAATTTCATTATATTTACTTCCTTAGATCCAGCAAAAGATACAAAGAGAGAGGGAATAAATAATATAATCTGTTTACTTGTATGTTTTAGAGAAGCCTATATACGTTTTTTTGAGATTGTTATTTGCAATCTGATCATTTTGAATGTGCATATGGACTCCTGGGAAACATCTACAAATTATAGGTCAATGTGGGAAGAATATGAGTTTGAGGAAATACGTATTCTGTACTGTCATCAATAGAAAGTGAATTAGAGCGGTATTTTCTCTTTTGAAATATAATTCATAGTGATTCATAGAGTTTACCAAAGCCATAGTCATCATCAACCTTTTGGAGATAAGATAAGTTTTACAAACATTTGTTTCTGAGCATCAAAGCTCTGCCCTGATTCCATAATTATGGAAGGCGGCCTGGGGGACGGGAGGGGAGGGGTACATTGGTGGTGGAAATGGGGCACTGGTGGAGGGATGAGTGCTGGAATACTGTATTACCAAGAACCAATTATGAACACCTTTGTAATTGTATGTTTCACCGTGGTATAATAAAAAAATTAAAAAAAATTTGTGAATAGCTTAGGATTGTCTGAGTTCCATCTCTTTGCCCTTGTGTTCTGATGCATCCATTTAAAAAATATTATACAACAGTGAAACATACAGTTACAAAGATGTTCATAATTGATTCTTGGTAATACAGTATCCCAGCACCCATCCCACCACCAGTATACCCACAGCCCCTCCCGCCCACCAACAGGCTGCCTCAGCAGCAGGTACCTACTTTTCCTCTTTTTCTCTCTCTGTCTCTCTCTGTTTTTTGCATCTCTTTCCCCCTTCTTTTACACATTGTGGCTAGCCCTGCAGACATGCAGGGTTTATCATGTAAGTCTCTTTGTGTATATTCAATGGTGAGTTCTAGTCAGACATTACCATTGCCCACACTCAGTTAAACACTGGTATCTATTTATATCCCATTAATGAATGCAGTCATTCTATATCTCTCCTTTCCTTCTGACTAATTTCACTCAGCTTGAAAGTCTTCATGTCGATCCATTTGCAGGTAAATTTCACATTTTTTTTCTTTTCTGACAGCTGCATATTATTTCATCGTGTAGCTGTACCAGTTTCTTTAGCGAGTCCTCTGTTCTCAGGCACTTAGGTTGTTTCCAGATTCTAGCTATCGTGAATAGTGTAGTAATGAATAAAGAATACAAATAGTGTATCTTCTATGTGTTTTTTGTCTATATTCCCAGGAGTGCTATTGCTGGATCAAATGGGAGCTCAATGTCTAGTTTTCTGAGGAATGCCCATATTGTTTTCCAAAAGGGCTGGACCAATCAGCACTCCCACCAACACTTAAGACAGTGTGGTATTGGTATAGAGACAGACCCGTAGACCTATGAAATAGAACTGAATATCATGAAACACACTCCCAAATATACAACCACTTAATCTTCGATAAAGGAGCAAAAAATATTAAGTGGAGCAAAGAAAGCCTCTTCAACAAATGGTGCTGGGAAAACTGGGCAGCTACATGCGAAAAAATCAACTTAGACCTTCTAACGCCATGCACAAAAGTCAGATCAAAATGGATAGAGATCTCAACATCATACATGAATCTATAAAGTACATCAAAGAAAACAGGAAAAACGCTCTACGACATCAAAACTAAAAGTATCTTTAAAGACGACACACCACTGACCAAGCAAATGGAAGCAAACATAAACAAATGGGATTATATAAAATTGAAAAGCTTCTGCACCTCAAAAAGAAATGGTGACCAAGAAACAAAGAAAATCCACAGAGTGGGAAAGGATATTCACCCAACACCCATCTGACAAGGGGTTAATATCCAGGATATAACAGGCACTGGTAGCACTTCACAAGAAAAGAAAAGCCAACCCTATCAAAAATGGGGAGAAGAAATGAACAGAAGCTTTCAAAAAGAAGAAATTCAAATGGCCAAAAGGCATATGAAAAAGTGCCTTTCATCCTTAATCATCAGGGAGATGCAAACCAAAACAACAATGAGGTACCATCTCATACCACAGAGACTGACACACATCCAAAAGAGCAAGAACAACCGGTGCTGGCGTGGATGTGGGGAAAGGGCATCCATTTATTTCTTGCTGGCGTGGATGTGGGGGGGAAAATGGCATCCATTTATTTCACCCAGATTTACAGCAAAGAAGAAAGGAAATATGACTGTGGCTTAATGATTTTAATCCAAATAGATGCCACCATTCATATAATCAGGACAACAGTGTCTCAGGCTGTTTTAGAGGCTGTTTCTTTAAGATGGAACTAAGAGATTGGGAGTGACCCAGAATTGTGAGAACTGTGAGCTGAGATAGAATTGTTTTAGTCTTTTTTTTTTCCATTTCGGGTCATACCCTGCAATTCTCAGGGGGATACTCCTGGCTCTTCGCTCAGGAATTACTCCTTGCAGCTGGGGTCGCCCCTTCCCCTCTCCATTTTGTTTGAGCCCAGTAGCCCCACCCAGGAGCTGCCCTGGGGCGAACAGCCATAGAATGAAGAGCCTCAGATGCAGCTGGGGGAACTGGAATCGGCTTTCCCCTGGCTCAGCTGACCATGGGGCCCCAAGGAGGACAGATGGGTTTTAGGTGTTGGCCCATCAACTTTGAGGGGTCCTGGAAGCAGCCGGATGAGACTCGTTCACCACATTAGCGGCCATTTTTACTGTCCGATGCTGCAGCACATCAGAGCCCACCCGAAGGGACGCTGACCTAAAGACCAGATTAACAGCAAAGCGAATTTAAGCCCAGGTAGGCAGCTCCCAGAAGCGGGAAGCACCAGGAATTCGTCAGATGGAGCTGGGGTCGCCCTTCCCCCTCTCCATTTTGTTTGAGCCCAGTAGCTCCACCCAGGAGCTGCCCTGGGGTGACCAGCCATAGCATGCAGAGCCTCAGACCCAGCTGGGGGAACTGGAACTCCGCTCTCCCCCTAGCTCAGCTGATCATGAGGCCCCCAGGAGGACAGATGGGTTTTGGGTGTTGGCCCATCATCTCTGTGGGGTCCCAGAAACAATATGATGAGACTTGCCCACCACATTAACTGCTATTTTTGCTGTCTGGACACTGACCATGAGGCCTCTAAGTCACGCGGCCGCTTGCGCCAAGCAGTCCATCAAACTAGTGGAAACAGTTATGTCCTTTAATGTACTGCATTCTACGATGTGTAGGAAAGGTAGACGGGAGGGAGAGATAGAGAGAGAAAAAGATATACAAGTAGTTGGTGTGCGAAAGAGGGGAGGGAGGTGGGGACATTGGTGATGGGAGATGGGTTCGGGTGGAGGGATGGGTGTTGGAACACTGTAGAATCAAAACTCGAGCATGAGCATCTTGCAATTGTATGTCTAAAAGTGGTGTAATAAAATTTAAAAAAATAAATTAAAAAAAGGAATTACTCCTGGCTGGGAATCATATGGAATTCAAGGCAAATGCCCTAATCACTGAACTATCGTTCTAGCCCTTAGATAGAATTTTTAACTTAACCTGCCACCTTTAGTTAATAAATGAGCTTGAAAATGTTTTGGTTGGTAATGGGTAAGACAAAGGAGAGAGACTGAAAGAGAGAGAGAGAAAGAGAGAGAGAGAGAGAGAAGTGCCTGCCATAGAGCCATCTGGGTGAGGGGGGAATCTGGAGACAATGGTGGTGGGAAATGTGCACTGGTGGAGGGATGGGTTCTGTAACACTGTATGACTGAAATCCAATCATGTACAGATTTGTAATTGTATATCTCATGTTATAGTCACATTTTTTAAAAAAAGAAAATGTGTTGGTGAGAAAGAATAAAGGGTAGTGAGTACAATATTTTGCTTTAATGTACTTGGAGAATGAAAACTTTCAGAAAATCTCTTTGATTTTGACCTGCAATACAAAAGGCATACTTAGAAAATTTACTTCTTTTTTGTTGTCACTGTCAATTGTTATGATGCCAACTGTTCCACATTTGATTGTAGTGCTTACACACACTTGTTGTAGTGCATTGAAGATAGCACACTTGCTGTGATTCCAGGGATCCCAATGACAGTGCCATTATGCTTGGCAAAGTGGGACAATGCCGGCGGTCAAACTTACAGCTTCATGTTAACAAGGCAAGCACTTAACAACAGAGTCACAGGTCAGGGTTCCTACTTTTAATATTTTGAACCTGTACATCGTGAAAGGAAAACAAAAAGTGGTACCTAGAACTATTCCATTCCTTCTAACAATTCTTCCAGTGATTACCACTTTAAATTCTCTACAACAGAATTTCTCAACCTTCTCTCTAGTGACAATTTGGACTATGCATTTCTTTATTTCAAAGAGTGTTCCTGTATGTTCTAGGACCTTTACCAGCATCCTTGGCATCTACTGACTAGATACCTAGGCAGCACCACACTCCACCGTGAATCATGGCAATGTAAATGCTTTCACAACTTGCCAGATGTGACCTTGGGACTAAAATCATCCTTCCCTATGAACCATCATTCTTCAGTGATATGTATGATTTTGAGACAAGTTGTAATTCTTGGTTAAATTTTACAAACCATAAGTCTTATAGTCAGCAAGAACCTTAGAAAATTATTATTGATCAAATATGAAAGCTTTCAATATATAGGCTTGTATTTAAATCTCATGATACAGTTTTGTGACCTTGGGAAATGTTTCATTGAGCCTCAGTTCCTTTGTAAAACTACCATGTGAGGATTAAACAAGATAATGCTTATTAAGAGCTTATAGCAGAGTGCTAATAGCACAATGCAGTAAACAAATAATAAGCATGAACTCTGGTTAATGGTTGCGTCTTGCTGTGTGGGCACCAAATACTGTGTGCTGCTACACCTCCCCCTTTATTGCAGGAATCCCTTCCCACAGCTGTGACAGATGGCAGTAGCAAAGGCGTAGCCTTCCTTGTTAAAACAGTCGCCTGCAAAGAGTGAGACTTTCTCTGAGACATGTCACTAGATCATAGCTGTAACCTCAATCCTTGGTTCTTTATAACTCTCTTGGAGTTTCTCCCCAGATTTCTCTATAACTCTCATGTTCTCCCTTTCTAGGCCCTCTGAATCTTCCCCAGTTAACTAAAAAGTCCCTTTCTGTATATTTCCTATGAACAGATGTGAAAGTGTCATTCTTCCAAGGGAATTTTCACTAATCATTAAGGGAAATTAAAAAAGAAAATATAGCATAAACAAATAGCTTAAAATACATTTTTATATGGAAGCATCTGATTATTTTGGGGAGGGGTGGTATACCCAGAAGTGCTCAGGAGTTTCTCCTGGCAGTGGTTGGATGACCATATTGCTGAAGCGGATAGAAACCTGGATCAGGTACATGTAAGACAAATACTTTTCCCACTATACTACTTCTCTAGGTCCTCAACAGATTCTATAATTTCAATAAAGTTTTTTGAAGAACCTGGTGAGTCTTCAATTCCATTTCTAACTCCATTCTAATGTAGGCCCCAAAAGCTACATTTATTCATTCATTTACCATATTGTGATGAGTGGCACAAAGACCTTTGGTATTGTAATAGAAGTTAGTTGGATTTGGGTGGGAAAAATCAGAGGTGCTTTTCAGATACGAGGATATTTGTGTTGAAATCTTAAAGAATATATTCTTAGCTAGTGAAGAAGGGAACCTGAATATTCCATGCCAGTGCAAATGCCTTGAGACAGCACTAAGCAATGTAACAATGCTCAGTCTGTTCCAAGCACAATTTGATGAGATTTTCATGTATAAATTTACTTAATTCTCTCAATTAAAGGAGCAAAGATTTATGATCTATTTCCATTTTACAAATGAGAGAAATTGAGATATAGGAACTTTAGGCAAGTTGCTCAAGGCCACAGATTTTATTAAGTCATTGAGCCAGAATTGAAGCTGAGGCAGCCTGATTCTAGAGTTCCAGCTGTAACTGCTCCACTGTATTTCCTGAAGCATGAGGAAGGCAAAAGTGTGATCTGGAGAGGTTGGGAAGTAAATTAGGGGGATGGACAATCCACATAAGGACTTTGCAGGTTTTGCGATGGAATTTGTTTTTATCATAAGAGGCAGTTGGGACTCCTGAAATACTTTTGAGCAGAGAAATGCCATGATGCGGCTCAAATTTTTCAAAAAGATATTTCACAAAAAACACTCTTGGTGTTTGATTTAGGTCACAGTAGTAAATATTGGTATCAGTAAGACCAACTAGATGATATTGTAGTCATTGAGGTGGGAGATGAGGAAAACCAAGTCTAGGATTGTGGCAATGGAAAGAAATAATACTTAGTATTTGAGGAAAGTTCATGGGATGTCTGTTTAACCAGACTTACTGGTATTAGCTTAAACAAGAGAAACAAGTCAGATAATGTCGGGCGCCCGCCTGAGGTCCCCAAACAGTGCCGGGAAGCGAAGTTCCCTTCTACTCCGGCCGGCGAGGAACGGATGAAAACTCAGGAATCCGATGCAGTTTTAAAAAGCTTTACTTATCACAGGTTCAGGCATACAAATCAGCAAAAGGAAAAGCCCAATGCTTAGGATTCCAGGCTAGAACCCCAGCCACGTGTAGGCCAAGATGGCGACCACCACGTGTAAAAGCTTCCAAGGGGGATGAACTCTCACAAGGAGAGATCCCACAAGGAAGAAGGAAGGGAGAGCGGGAACCGGCTAGTTTATATCCCTGTAACTCAGACCTTCCTCCCACTGTTATGGGAAAACAGGGAGGGTCCAATGCCCTTAGCTAATCCCTCCCTGCACCTCACCTAGGACCTTTACTGTGCTAATGTTTTGAGCCGAAATCTGCTTGGGAATGCCTTTGTAGTGTAGAGAAGGGGGTTTCTGAGATGGCATGTCTCTGTACCTTGACCAACACCAATGCCAGTTAAATATTTCTCCAAGCCTTCACAAGTCTCCTCTACTTCATTGTAGTTTTATATTTTAGTTGCCTTTGAGTATATCAGGGAGCCATGCTTGTTTGCTTGGAAGCAAACAGCATTTCTCCCTGGTCTAATTACTTAGGTGTCCTACGTGGCCAGGCTAATATGCTGGTAAGATCTAGCTAGTCCCACGATGATTGTGATAGCATGGGAGAATATTTATACCAGCTAGTACAGCATACATGGTCGGATGAACTGCCACATTTAGACTACCCCTTTATCTACGGAGTGATTTGCGGAGGCAATCCAGAGCAGATGCAGCGGCCCTTAGGAGTCCTGCAACAAGATAACTGTAAGTTTGATTTTGAGCAGCTAAAAAGTGATATCTTGCTTCTTTCTTGTCTTTTATGTTTGAATTATGGGCCCCATTTTAGCTTCCTAACCTCTTAGAACTCTTCAATTATTTCCTCTTGCACTTTTATAAACAAATGTTAATGTTTCTCCCACTCAGAACGCTAAGAATGATCTAGGTTCTCCCTATTAAACCCCAGCGTTCATTTTCACACACAAAGGATTTCCAAGCATGGCAAGTACACCATTAAGACAGTTTTGTTTACCCTTCAGGTATTCTGGAGTGACTTCTTAGGGTAACCCCATTACCCACTTATAAGCTATATGATGTAAAAGAAAAGAAAGTATTACATGGAGGATGAGATTACTAGGTTTGGAGTTAAATTTATATTTAACTCATATGTGTGTGTGTACTACGTGAGCTAAGGCTCATACAGTGAGGTTAATTTGTCTCTCAAAACTTCATTTTCGGGCCAGAGTGAAAGCCCATCGAGTAGGGCATTGTTGCAGGCCTCCTCTAAGAGCCTCTGCATCTGCTCTGGATTGCCTCCTGCAAATTACTTCGTAGATAAGGGGGTAGTCTAAATGTGGCAGTTTATCTGACCATGTATTCTGTACTAGCTGGTATAAATATTCTCTCATGCTACAACAATCATCAAGGGACTAGCTAGATCTTACCAGCATATTTGCCTGACCACGTTGGATCTCTAAGTAATTAGACCAGAGAGAAATGCTGTTTGCTCCAAGCAAGCAAGCATGGCTCCCTTGATAACTCAAAGGAAACTAAAAATACAAAACTACCGTGAAGTAGACGAGACTTGTGAAGGCTTGTGTCAGGGAGCCCGCCGGGGTCCCCGACAGTGGCAGGAAGCGAGTTCCCTTATACCTAGGGAAGCCGGAGAGGAATGGATGAAAACTCAGGAATCCAATGCCGTTTTAAAGGCTTTACTTATCACAGGTTCAGGCATACAAATCAGCAAAAGGAAAAGCCCGGTGCTTAGGATTCCAGGCTAGAACCCCAGCCACGTGTAGGCCAAGATGGCGGCCACCAAGTGTAAAGGCCCTGTAAAAGGAGAATAAGACAAGACTCCTAAGAAGGGTGAGCGCCACAAAAGAGAGAGCCCAAAAAGAAGCACGCGAGAGAGGAAATAGGCTAGTTTTATACCCCTGCAACTCAGACCTTCCTCCCACTGTTATGGAAAGCAGGGAGGGTCAAATGCCCTTAGGTAATCCCTCCCTGCACCTCACCTAGGCCCTTTTGTATGCTAATGTTTTGAGCCAAGATCTGCCTGGAAATGCCTTTATAGGGTAGAGAAGGGGGTTTCTGAGATGGCATGTTTCTGTACCAAAGACTAATACTAATGCCAGTTAAATATTTCCAAGCCTTCACAAGTCTCTTCTACTTCATTGTAGTTTTGTATTTTAGTTGCCTTTTGAGTATATCAGGGAGCCATGCTTGTTTGCTTGGAAGCAAACAGCATTTCTCTCTGGTCTAATTACTTAGGGCTCCTACGTGGCCAGGAAATATGCTGGTAAGATCTAGCTAGTCCCACGATGATTGTGGTAGCATGGGAGAATATTTATACCAGGTACAGCATACATGGTCGGATAAACTGCCACATTTAGACTACCCCCTTATCTACGGAGTGATTTGCGGAGGCAATCCAGAGCAGATGGAGCAGGCCTTAGGAATCCTGCAACAACTCCCCTGATTAGTTTACTAATAAAAATTGAAAAGGTAAGAAATATTTAGTAATGTACAGAAAATTGAGATAAGAAAAACAATTCCAATTACAAAATGATAATACATGTTACTTTAGGATCCTAACTTGTTTATGGACCCAAAGCAAAGTTCATGACAAAGTATTTCTAGCTGTCTGATTATAGTTTGCACTGTCCATAATTTGCGAGAGTCAATTTGCTATATTTTATGTAAAGTCGGGTGTCTGGAACAAAGTCTGTGGGGCTACTTCTGGGACAGCAATAGCGGTGATCATATGAGTATGAGTCTCTGGAGAGCAGCGATCAGGAACTCGTTGAATTGTCAGGAACACTGGATCGGGTCTCTGGAACACGGGAACAAATATCTCGAACTCTGAACAGGAATCTTGAGTGCTGGAACAGGTGTCTCGAACATTGGTGTAATATCTCTAACTCTGGAACAGAATTTTGAGCGCTGGAACAGGTGTCAGGAACATCAGTGTGGGTGTCTTGCAGGGCTTCTTCAGCAAGGGAACACTGGCACTGGTAACTGTACCTGTAGCTTAATTTTAGGCGAGACAAAAACACTTTTCGAGGTTAATCACAAGTAGAGATTTTAAGGCTTTGTAGGGATCCAAGTCTGGGATGGAGAGAAGAATATAAAGAAGCTCCAACATGGGTGGAGCAGGAAAATAAGTATGAGAATTGATGATTTTAAAATTGATAAATCTAGTGGATCAGCATTGGAGCTGATGAATGTAATAGAGGTTTGTAGTGGTCAGAAATTGAGAAGGTAGTAGTTGAGACATCACATAGACACAACATTAATCACAAACATAATGGTGGCCACCACATGCACACACACACGCACACATACATTTGATCGATCAATATCTTACTACTGTATATGTGACCCATTTAGGGTGATAAATGGTAACGAGTCAAGCGCTTCATGGAATATAAAGCCGGCAAATGATGGTGAGAAAGTGTCTTTTCCTGTGAATAGAGCATTGGGAAAAATTAGTTTTGCAAATTATTAATTTTTTGCGAGCACTGTTTTAGGAGTCTCGAGTATTGAGCACTGTAGCGCAGGTTTACTGGATTCGAATATCTCATCCTGTGAACAGAATCATTAGAAAAAACAATTTTTCATTGATTTAGCAAACATTTTTGTAATGAGCACTGTGATCAGAGTCCAAAGCCTCGAAGCAACATAGAAGGAATCTGCAGCAGCGAGTTCTTTTTCTGCAAATACCTGTGAGCAAAACATTAAAAAAGGATACTTTAACATTAGTCCTTGAAACATATTGACATTCAGCACTATATTCAGAGTCCACCCATTTTTCCACCCTTTTTTTTGTAAGAAAGAAAATATTTAGGCTGTAAGGCAAGATATTAGACATGAACCATGATCACAGACTGCAACACAAGATCATTATTAAAATGAACGGATCCAGGAAGTTTAAATAGCAACTTGCAATTTAAAATTTAAGACTTTATATTGAAAGAATTAGTTGTTTTCTGATTCTTGGAGAATTCTAGTCTTAACAAGTCGCAGAGGAACCCAGAGTTTCTTGGCAGGGTTATCGTCTGTAGAAATGAAAGCATAGCCTCTTCCCCGAATGAGGAGGTGACCTCCAATCCATTTATCATCAATTTTCACCCAGATAGGTGAATTGACTGTTTTTTGAGTTTGCATATCCTCTTGAAAGTGACGCTCAGCCGCGGTATAGGGATCTCCTTGAGATATATTTAAGAAGTTTAAGGTGAATAATGTTAAAGATAAAGAATCCATTGGAGGCATGCTTGTTTTGT